>OY734958.1:21721574-21943671 GCA_963457585.1 Spergularia bocconei | reverse complement strand
CTAATAGAGAGAAATAGGCCTATTGACTGTCATAAATTGATCTGTGCTTGGTTTGGTATCAGGGGTTGTTGAGAAGCCTGACATTGAGACGACAAAGCTTGGGTCTTTCAAGAAGGCAGCATGCAATGTCTCAGCTAGATTCAGGAACTCTCTGACGCGGAGAGGTAGAAGGAACAGCAGAGTCATGTCTGTTGCTTTTGAAGATGAGCATGATGCAGAGGAAATGCAGGCAGTAGACGCCTTCCGACAGGCACTTATCTTGGAAGAGTTATTGCCTTCAAAGCACGATGATTATCACATGTTGCTCAGGTACCGCTATTTCTGTTTGTTTTCGGACCCTAGAAGTTCCTGTCAATTAGAATGATTTGTTTGGGATTCTTCTGTAGGAAGGCATGATTTTAACAGAAAATGCACCATTTGACAGGTTTTTGAAAGCCAGAAAGTTTGAAATTGAGAAAGCGAAACAAATGTGGTCTGACATGCTCCTGTGGAGGAAGGATTTCGGTGCTGACACAATAATGGAGGTATATATATTACAGCATCAAGTATTCATGTAGATTGTAGAACATTTTTATCATTATGTGCCTATATCCGTGGTGTGCTCACCTACATTGTGAATTTCTGATGCAGGATTTCCAGTTTGAGGAAGTGGATGAAGTCAAGAAATACTACCCACAGGGACATCATGGAGTCGACAAAGAAGGCCGACCTGTTTACATTGAGAGACTTGGTCAGGTTGATTCAAACAAGCTGATGCAGGTCACAACCATGGACCGATATGTTAAGTATCATGTCCAAGAGTTTGAGAGGACTTTTGCTGCTAAGTTCCCTGCTTGCTCGATTGCTGCTAAAAGGCATATTGATCAGAGTACCACCATTTTGGATGTTCAAGGAGTGGTATGACCTGTTTTTTCTGACTTTTCGCGCCAAACTGACCTGTTCCTAGCCATAATGCCCTCTGACTTGAAGACATGATGAATAATATTCCATTTGTACTTGACGTGCAGGGGCTTAAGAACTTTAACAAGTCAGCAAGGGAACTCGTTCAGCGCCTTCAGAAGATTGATGGAGACAACTACCCTGAGGTACTTGTTCTTCTGTGTTTCCTGATATTTATTTATTTTTGTGTTAATGTTAGAACTTAGACCTGATCTTTAATACATCAATTTGTACCAAACTTTTTGCGCAGAGCCTGTGTAGGATGTACATCATCAATGCAGGATCAGGATTCAGGCTCTTATGGAGCACTGTCAAGTCATTCCTCGACCCAAAAACCACGCAGAAGATCCATGTAAGCATTCATCCACTCACTCTCTACTGATGCATTCACTTCTGATTTCATATAAAGGTGCTGAGACATTTCGATTTTCTTGTTAAGGTCCTTGGCAACAAGTACCAAAGTAAGCTGCTTGAAATAATTGATGCAAGGTAAATGTTTGTGTTTTCTGCTTACTGAACATTCAAATAAGCTGAACTTGCATGTTGAATCAGTGTTTGTCAGTGAGACTAAGACTTACCGGTGTTTTTATTAAACAGTGAACTGCCAGAGTTTTTGGGTGGTACCTGCACCTGTGCTGACAAGGGTGGATGCATAAATTCCGACAAAGGACCGTGGAATGACCCTGATATTATGAAGGTTTGTCTTCAAACAAACTGTGCAACTGACTTGAATGTTCCTTTTTATTTCCACTCAACATCATGTGTTTATAGTTTCCCTTCAACTGTTTCACAGATGGTTCTTAATGGTGAGGCCAAATGCATAGTAAGGGGTCCATTCCCAGTTATAGATGAGAAGACGATTTCTGAAGACGAGATGGCAAATACAAAGGTATATATGTTGCAAATTTCTTCTAAACTCTAGTAACAGGTTGACCTTTCCATCAAAAGTTCCCATCAGAATTTGTGTTTTGTTTACTAATTTCATGTCTTTGTTTCATGTAACCTATAAAGAAGTGTGAGCCAGAAGACTTCCAGACATATCCTGCCAAAGTAAGTATTCTGATGTTATGTCTGATAACAATACATTGACAAAAAAGTATGCAGAATGTACTGTCTAGAGAATGATTTAGTTCAAAGTGTATAAGCTTCAGAAAAACTGAATGTAATACTTCAATCATATAATGTGATGGAACTGATATTTGGTACACTGGTACTTCACAGGAAAAATGCTGCAAAGATGCACCAGATAGCTATCAGTTTGCCAACTACGCCCCAGTGGTAGACAAGAGCATGGATATGTGGATCGCCAAAGCAGTCCAGAATGAAATGGGCATTCCCAAAGGTATTCATTTCGTGAAACGGGTTCATCCAAAAGTGTGTGTACCAACAGAATTTGTTACTAACACTCACAACTTCTTTCTCAGGCTGTTTCCCAACAAAGAAAAGTTTCAAAGGTAACCAAGGTACCCAGGCCGGAATAAGTAACCACCTTGTTTCCGGGGTTATGACCGTTGTCATGGGCATCGTAACCATGATCAGGCTGACACGCAACATGCCTAAGAAGGTGACTGATGCCACCATGTATACAACTGCAAATTATTACGATGAAACACCCAAGCTCCAAGCACCAGCTATCTCAGAGGCCGAGTACTTCACAATGATGAAGCGCATTGGTGAATTGGAAGGCACTGTTATTGCCCTCAGTGCTAAACCAACCACCATGCCCCCTGAGAAAGAGGAGCAGCTCAACAATGCATTGAGCCGCGTGGACGCCCTAGAGCAAGCTCTCTCTTCAACCCAAAAGGTATATTTCCTCCTTCCTTAAATTATTTGGGGTCGGCTAACATGAATCAGTCAATGTACACACATAGATCACACATTATTTATCAGCAAGGGCTTCTGTAAAACTGTAGTACAATTTTCTACTGTTAGATTTTACGCGAATAAGCAGTGACATTTGACACTTTGTGGCAGGCTCTTGAAGAGGCATTACAAAAACAAGAAGAGCTCATGACATACCTCGAAAAGAAGAAGAAAAAGAAGAAGATGGTAAGTTTCATCAGTGCATTTCTTCTTTCAAGATGAAGCATTCGATCAGCAGAACCTGAAATTTCTGTTTTCTGTTGTGTTGCAATTGCAGTTCCTATTTTGATAGTATATCAGTAACAACAATGAGAGCTAGCAGCTGCCGCGTCATATATATTTACTACTCGGTTTCTTGCTAGTCGCATTGGAGAACAAAGATGGAAAGGCCGGAGCTCTGAGTGTAGGAGAGTGATATATGTAAATGTGAGTAGAGAATTTTTCATTTGTAATTTGGTTGTTTGATGGGATTTTTTTTTTATCAAGTTTTCCCTGTATGTGGCTGGTACTCCGATTCTGGTAGAACCTTAGCCCTATGTTTGCTAATTGGTCCCTGTTGTTTGTCGAACTTTGCTCTTTGGCCTTTCAATAAGATCCCTGTCAAAACTAAAATTTTACAATTTGACAAACAAGCAAAAATATACATCGTCTCCATTCTCTTGGATTGATAACGTTTGGATTAACGTTAACGACCCAAAAAACAAGAAATTACCATAACGTCGTCACGTAAGCCCACGTACCCATGTAGCTATCTTTTCCCATAAGAAATAGTTGAAATGCCTATCTTCTCCCACAAGATATCTCCAAATGGAGGAAGTATATATAGAAATGCAGCCAATCAGCCTAACTTCAAAAGAACAAAATGAAAAACAAGATGGGTGAAGATGAGTGCAGCCGACGTAGTCTACCGGGTGACGTGATAGGGAAGATACTGAGCAAGTTGGACGGGAAGACGCTAATTGAATACAGCTCAGAGTATCCCGACGACGACAACCTCCGTCGAATAACGTCGTTAGAAATCACAATGCCGGCCTCAGAGTTCCAGTGGGAACCGATACTCGGCGAAAGGTTGACCAGATTCATGAATCGGCTTTTTTTCAGAGCTTTTGAATCATTTAATCTTATTACCGTCAACATCCCTAAGTTTATACAGAAAATAATAGTCTTGGTGGTGTATGAAATCGTCGTTGATGTGGTAAATAACCTAGTGTTAACGGTAAGAGTAGAAAAGATTTTCCAACGGCGTCTTACTGGGTTGAAGACCCTCCACCTTCAAATTCCTGACCTACCTTACGCCGTTTGTCCACCTAACCTCTGGTTCAGGTAAACTTACGTATATTTAATTCTTCCATTTCTTTACGTTGGGTCGTGTTTTGGTATAATTCGTATAAATGTTTTATCTTAGATTTGTATTGTGTTTTTGACAAGGTGGGACGCTAAGTTCGGTGTCCAAGGCAGTTGGGACTATGTTGTGTATGTCTTTGGTGATATTGTTGGTACCATCGACGATGAAGTCGAAATTGAAGAACAGATTGAAGAAGAAATTGAAGAGATTGAAGAAGAAGAATTTGAAAATGCTATTCCGGACATATCTTTCCTAGCAATTAAAAGAAAAATTGCTAGAAATCCGAACATACTTGCATTTTTGTACTTTGCAGCGCGGCTCATGCACGTCCATCTCAGGATGTGTTGCTTAAAGTACGACTCAACGCGAACGTGGAAGAAGGATATGAGCGTAACGACTAGAGACGTTGGGAGGAACGGGGGGTTAGTGATGGGTACTGGTTGGGGTTATTCTTCCGGGCAAGGGCAATTTCGAATTAAGAGTTACCTATTGAAAAACCCGAAAACACTAGTTCATCATGGTAGCACTTTGGTCCGAATCAGAAATCTCACCCTCATGTTCGCCGGATATGACACGGATATTACTCATGATCATAGTATTGGTATGAGGACGGATGACGAACTTGTAATGGCTTGGCTTGGTACATCGGACGAGAAACGAGAACCAATTGAGAAGAGGGAGCTCAGACGAGTTGTGGCGTATATGCTTGACCATCCGGATTGTAAAGAATGGTAAGCGAGAAGTCGAAAATATGAAGAACAAAGTTCAAATGCAAAGGTTAATAAACAGTGTCGAAAACATGACCTCCCAGCAAGGTGTTGCATTAGAAGTACCAGAATGATAAATGACACTTCAAGAAGGCTACAATTCTTTTCCTTCCTTCCACCTTGGAATTGGAGGATTTTCAGAATCCGCATACATAGATTCCACAGTATCTCTTTACAGCATTACGAACACTAGTTCATTGTTTAATACACATAGTTATAGTCTTATAGAGTAACATAGGCCGCACTTGGAAAGACGTCGTTCAGAAGTTCAGAAACCGATAGCTCTCCCTTCTCTCATCAAGCTTTCCCTTATTACTGTCCACTCACCAGCAAAACTTCTTTTTCTGCAGCAAATGCAATAATGAATGTCAGCATTAAGACTAAATTACAGTCATGTTTGTAATTAGATCAATCAGACCAGCAGTTCCTATGGAAGACATGCTTACCCGGTACTTAGCGTCTTCTTGACGGTCAATATAGGCAAGCAGGTCTTCTTGCCTCATTAGAGCTTCATGCAAAGCCTGTAGAAGTGGACCCGACAAATGTAATCAGAAATCTGATACAAAAACTTGAAATTAAAGTAACATGGAAAGATAATGCCTGATATCGCCCTTGTGCACACCCAGAGCATGCATCACACTGGGGTGGTTCCTGTAACTAACAAAAGGAACTACAAAACGCAACATTTCGCAATTGTATAATTGATTGTCCAAGAATGTTTTGCCAGAGAAAACACCTCTATAACAAGAAAGCAAACTATGATACCAAGCCAATTTACCTTTTTGGTCGCAATCAACTCTGCCTCCAATGCATCCACACGACATACAGCGGCATTCAACAACTCCTCCTTCTCATATGGCATCTCAGAAGGCTTTGATTGCAATGTATCCACCTTCTCCTCAAGCTCACCTAATCTTTTCAGCACATTGGATAAGAGATCTGCTTCACTAAATGCTGGAGCAGGTGAAGGTGGCCGAGCATCCAGGGGGACAGTGTCGACTGTGATATCAGGGGAACTCAGCTCATTACAAGGAGGTGCATCAGGTAACTTCTTGGTAACACTTCCTACAAGTGAGCGAAAAATTGTAACTAGCGTCATGAAAAAGGCCATAACCATCATCACCACACGAGCTCGGATTCCTTCAGGAGTCTTTTTTGTGTCAGGCGCCCGAACTGTAGCTGCATAGAAAACCCCAACTGAAACAATTAAAACAAGCTGAACAGTTCGGGTTTTCAGAAATTAAAGGGAAGTGGACCACAATCTGAAATCAAACGATATAATTTAAATCAACATATGAAACATG
This sequence comes from Spergularia bocconei, assembly GCA_963457585.1. Taxonomy (NCBI): domain Eukaryota; kingdom Viridiplantae; phylum Streptophyta; class Magnoliopsida; order Caryophyllales; family Caryophyllaceae; genus Spergularia; species Spergularia bocconei. The sequence goes on along the minus strand of OY734958.1, from coordinate 21,937,453 downwards.
CCACATGGAGCAACTTCGAGAGAATAATTTAAAAGATGCCAGCCAGCCAGCCAGAGAAATTTCTCTCACTAATTCAGTATTTCTCCAGGAAACAAAATTGCTACGACATCAGATATGAAATTCTGTGAACTGAATTTGACAAGAGTATAATGAGGCTATGTATGCAAAAGTTGTCCAAGTTAAGCTTGCAACTTTAATGAGCGGGAACAACAAATATCATGATAGTAAAAGCAAATCCAGCTTTGTGTAAGAGTAAGATAAATCATCAAACTCCAGTACTATGATAATATATGAAGCCACAAATCACTGAAGCAGATATTTGTTAAGAAAACTCACTATAAAAAAAGAACCAGGTAATGTTGAAACTACATATTTGCATACCTTTGGAAGAATAAGTCCTTTGCATGGATGGCTGCTTCTTCCAGCCAGCATCAACAGGCTTATCGACCATTGGTACATACTCATCATACCCCGAAAAGGTAGCAGCATAGTTCGTCTTTGCATTGATCTTAGCCTGCACCAGCAACAGAATTATAAGGTACCCTGCTATTTATACACGACCGCAGAAATACAGCATGTAGCATGACAACAATACACATATTAAAGGAGTTGAATATATACCTCCTCATGAACAGGAGTCAGTCTTAAACTTGAGTAATTGATTGATGCCTTCGGAGAAGCAATATCTTCGGCATCAGATCCAGACTCAGCAGTAGATGTATCACTTCCTTTCATCTGTTCCAGATATAGTGTCATAAAATCGAAACCAAATACACAACAGAAACGCCATAGTTCAAGCTTATAAATGGCCTTACCATTGGCAACTGTGGCTTAGCATAAGCAATAACCTTTCCATCACTACTCAAGACTTTGACAACTTGTCTTGCACGCCGTGGTTCCCCATTAAGAACCATCTGCATTTAGAAATTATTTCAATTTGTTATTGTTTTGTAGAAAGCCTTATGTGATGCATTGCCTTAATTTTTTGTTTCCGGGAAGATAGGAAGAAAGACTTCTGAAGAGACACAGATAAATCCCTTATCAGGACAAACCTTTAGTATCTCGGGGTTTTTCCAGGGTCCTTTGTCAGACAGAAGACATCCCCCTTGCTCGGCACAAGTGCATGTCCCTCCAAGAAACTCTGGCAACTCACTGCATATGACAGTAACCCAAAGGGCTAAGACAAGCAGCAATTGAAAACACCAATACGAGCCAGCAATTATTTTCTTAACCCAGAATACAAAAGTTTATTCAATAACCCCTCCCAGGCTCCCACTAGGCAAAACATTGTCTAACTCAACAAGAAACCAATATATGAAAAAAAAAAAAAAAATGGAGAGGGAGTAAGGTTGGGCACAAGGGTAAAACGATCTACACACTGAAAGTAGTGTAAAGGAAATACAAATCACCTGGCATCAATTACTTCAAGTAGCTTACTCTGAAACTTCGTGCCAAGAACCTACACCACGTCATTATGTGACTTTAACGTCAGTATGATCCGATAAGTCCGCAAAACAAAGGGAACTCATGTAAAAACCAAAAAAAAAAAAAGTAAGATGAATTTTTCTGTACATGGATCTTAGAGGTAGTTCTCGGGTCTAGAAAGCCCTTTATAGAATTCCATAGAAGCCTAAATCCAGGACCCGCGTTGACAATAAACATTTGGTGGAGAGTCTGCACCAAGAAAAGTTAATTATTTAAACATTACTATGTCAATACTTCCAATTAGCCAAAATGCTCTGTAAACACAAGGCATGATGCTTACCTCAGGATAATTATCACCATCAATCCTCTGCAGCTCCAGTATAAGACTCCTGGCAGACTTTGTGAAGTTTTTCAAACCCTATTTATACCAAAAGACATAAATTCAAAAAGCTGACAAAAGAGCAAAAAATCAACCAGATGCAATGTTTTCAAATAACGGCATCAATCCATAAGACATACCACACCCTGGACATCTAATATGGTTGTGCTTGAATCTATGTGACGTTTTGCAGCAATTGTGCAAGATGGAAACTTGATTGCAAAGCTCCTTTCAAATTCCCGCACATGGTATTTTAAGTAGCGATCCAATGTCGTCACTTGCATAAGTTTGGCAGGATCAACCTTGCCTAGCCTCTCAATGTAAATAGGTCTCCCCTCTTTGTCCACACCATGATAACCATGGGGATAATACTTTAAGACTTCGTCGAGTTCTTTAAATTCAAACTCCTGGGACAATATAACAAACAGGCTCATCAAAGATGGCAGAATGACCCACAAGCCGAAAACAGAGCTATTCAAGAAGATGTAGACTAAAAGAAAGAAAGCATGAAACTTATGAGATAGTTACCTGTACAAGAGTTTCAACACCAAAGTCGTCCCTCCATTTGACCATTTCAGCCCACATGTGTTTAGCTTTCTCTATATCAAATTTTCTCGCTTTAAGAAACCTGTTACACGGCACATCAAAACGTTCACCCACCACCCTGCATTGTTGCTATAAAATTATGAAGAGATTAGGGCGGCACACTGTACCTCAACATCATATGATAGTCATCGTGTTTTTCAGGTAACAGTTCATCCAGGACTAATGCTTGTCGAAATGCATCAACTGCCTGCAATTCCTCCACATCTCGAATGTCTTCAATAGAGACTGAACTGACACGACCATCACTCTTCCTTCGGCTACTCTTTTTCTTCAGAGAATGTTTTAGCTTAGTAGATGCATTTAAGGCTTTCTTCTTCAGGGACCAATTTTTAGACCTCCTTTCATCCTCTGAGTTCTCGAAATCAGACTTTCTTTCCCTTCTCTCTTCGTGACCAGAAAATCCCTCAAAGCCTGAACATGGTATTAATAAATATCAAAAAAACGAAAAGACAGCACAATTGCACAAATAGGAAGAAATCACACTACACTAAATAAATTAAAGAGAAGAAGCAGCAGTTACAACAGCAACAATAATATCAACAATGACAAAACATGAGTCCCAAAATAATTCGGGGAGGGTAACATGAATCGTTGTTTGGAACAATCAACGATCTAAAAAGAAAACAATAGTCCAACTCGCAGCTACTGACAAATGAGACACAAACAACCTTCAACCAGCAACTATTTGCCAAATGCTTAATAGTCCACTCATGTTTCAGCTCCTTCTCATAACACAATGATACCTACAGCAATGACGCTAAACATCTTTACCTCGCTCCCTTACAACAACAACAACTCAGTTCACCAGCATTTAGCTTCCTAGCAGAAACGCAAGTCGAATACCCAAACTCATGCATACCACAAAGAAGCCACTTCCTTCCATTTCTCGAATCTCCGCATCTTATACAACTCTTATACCCCGAATTTTCAGCAATGCAGCTCACCCATATCTTTCATAGTATTATCGATAAATTTATCGTCTCGCTCGCACCTCAACTAGCTCAACTCTCCTCCCTCCTCCCACCTCCCACCTCCCCACCCCGTCCCCCATAAAAGAATCTCAATCAGCTCAAAAAATCAACTCCTCGAGTTTCGGAAATTTACATACCCCTTTACTAACAGCTAAATTAATACCATAAAAACACCCATTTATCTTAAATTGAGATAATACAATTTCACAAGCTAAACTAATACCAATAAAATACCCATTTAATTTAAATTGAGATTATAAATTTCACCAGCTAATTAAAAAAGAAAGATTAAACAATTAATATCCCCATCATAAACTTAATTTAGCTCAAATTTCATGAGAGAAAATCCAAAGTTCAAGCAAAACCCTATATTAAGGCTGGAATTTGTGCACAAATTCAATACAAATGTGAAATTAATATAATATGAAATTAATTAATTAATTACAAAAACTAAAAAAGAGGGAATTGAGAACTTACAAGGTCGAGCAAATCGATCAAGCGGTCCCGACATAATAATAATATCAACAAATCAAATCCCTCTTTTTTTTTGTTCTCCTTCTTTAACCCTACATTGATTTCAAATAAAAAAAACCCTAAAAATTATCAATTTCACCAAACCCTAATTATAAAAAAAATCAACAAAATTAGAATTGGGGAAAGAATAATTAACCGAAAAACCCTAATTAATATTTACCTTTGAAAATCAAGTGATGATGATCTGAGAAATGTCGGTGCAGAGATAAAGGGTCAGAAGAGGAGAAGAATAAAAGAAATCAAAAATAAAAAAAATAAAAAGGAAAGAAAATGAGGGGAGCTGAATTGTTCAAATGTTTTTTTTTTTTTTTGTTTGCTAAATTCAATTGATCTGCACCAAATTTACATGAAGCTTGATTATTACGATTTATTATGTCTGATATAATATAAGTTAGGATTGGAATATTGTGATGTAATTAAGGTTGGTCGTAATAACTCGTATTTAATTTTAATTTAATTTTGGGGAAGGAAGAAAATTCGACCGATTTTGACGGCGAATTCAAAGGGAAGAAGAGTGAGAGAGAATGTGAGAAGAGTTTGTGAAGAGAGAGGAGAGAGGGAGAAAAAGGGAAGATGATAAATTGTTGTAATTGGAAGCTGGGCTGTGTATCTTTTTAGGGAGGGTGGGGCCCTGGTGATGATGTGGGGCCCGGGATTTGTCGTTTAGTTGACACGTGGAGGTATGGGTGGAAAGAGTGGAGGAGGAGAGGCGGAGGGAACGGTGATTACGGTGAAGTGTTGAGTTTGTCTGTCTGGCGGTGGTTGTAACTAACTCTACTAGTTTAGATAGTAGATAGGAACAAGTGTACAATACAAGTGCGATGAAATTGTCATCTTCCGAAGGTAAAATAGAAGTACTGCTTTGACATGGTAAAAGTTTTAGGCTTATATCCGATTCGAAAACGGACTGAATCGAATTGTGGTGGTGGAAGGTGAAGGCGAAAATCAGTACAATAAAATATTAATATTATCATGTATTTCGTATAACTCAAAAACAGGGGTAAAATCGAATGGTGATGGGGTACAGTCTTTACTAGTGACGTTGATCAGTGATCGAAAACCATTGACTATGGGCTAAGGCGAGTAAATATTTTTATCTTTTCGTTGGAATTCAAGTGTATTTTCAGTGTTATTATATCAAAGGAAGTACTTTATATTACGTTCAAACTAGAAAGTACGGAGTAATATTTTCTTAGAATTGAAATATACTATTTCGATTCGTAATGCTATTGTCGTTTTGTCACTCTATCTTTTGGTAAATGCTAATCTTCCTCATTTGATCGTCGCCCTTAGTATAGTACTCTATTACTCCATTTTTATCAAGAAAAATATGTCAACAATAACTTTATCATTGTTTGAGCTTTCATGTACCAAAGAATCGATTAATATAACTACATTGACTATCAAAAATTTCATGAAACATGTAAATGCAAATTTTGAAATGAACGTAAAAAATTACGTACGATACTTAAATTTACAAGACTAAATTCGTTGCTTCCTCATCAATCCACAAACTTCATGTTGATGTCCAGTGGCGGATCCATGCACAAGGGCATGGGCTCAAGAAAAGTTCCCCTAAAATGATAAAGAGGGACACCGGAAAAATATATTATAACACCGAAAAATATATTTTCTGGATCCGCCGCTGTTGACGTCGTATTCAATCTCCCGATCAACTAGGCATGCATTTTCCTACACACTTATTACATACCTATATATACTGACCTATACGTCACTGCATGTGAAGCTTGTTGACTATACAATGGAGTATCAAAATATGTAAGCTATCGTTTTTCTTTTTCTTTTTTTTGAATTGCTCCCCAAGTTTGACCAGAACTATTCTTGGGCCAGAACAAATACATGTAAATTGGCAAAACTGCGCGTAACACCGAATAATTTTGCTTGCTTTTTGTCACCTCGGTATACACCAAAAGGTTAAAAACCCACCTTAGAGAAGCGTCAAAAGTTAAATCTAGGCTGTTTACTACTAATTACGGGGGTAAAAAGTAATTAAGCATGCCTTAGGGAAATGTGTTAATGTAAGTGGCCACTAGGGGAACAAATCTAAAACATAATCAAACTGCGCAGTGTAGTGTACTTTTAACAACTTTACGTGCATGGAAAGATTTTCTGTTTTTACCGTTTTCCCTCCGTTCGATATTACCTCATCTTTGTTTACTACTCGTTGGAATTACCAACGACTTACATGGATGGTTGACCAGGACCTGGCGCGCCAATGCGATTCTACGTAACTAGGTATTGAATTACTTAGACCTTGTTTAATAGGATTTATTAGTAGTAGTATTCACATCAGTTCAGAATCATTCAAATCAAATCAGAATTATTCAAATCAGATCATAAATGTTCAAATTTCTATCAATGTATTTGGTCCATAACTGATACTAATTCGTTGAAATTCAATCAAAATTTTAACACATTCAGATCAGATCAGTTCATAGTTATTCAAGTCATCTCAGATCAGATCAGAATCATTCAGATCAGATCAGACCAGTTCAGAAAGATGCAGTCCTATATATCAAACGGGGCCTTAGGCCCTGTGCGATTGAACTGCATTTTTCTGATTATATAAATCAATCCCGACGATAAATAAGAATCAATGTTCATTCCACTACTAGATTATTACGAGGACGCACGAGTTAATACAATCGTACATGTATTGTGGCCTTGTGGGTAAATTAAGTACGTATCTTTTACTACTACAAACACCACATTTCCACGGTATATTGTATATACTAGCCAGGTATCAAAATAGGTAATTAATGCCAACCGATCGTAAACTTGGAAAAAAAGTAAGTAAATTGTTTGGTAATCAACACCATGCATATCTTTCATGCGTATAAATTATATATAGTATAGTAACGCAAACTGTTACATGGATTCCCGACTTTTTTTTTACGGTAATACTACGAATTCTATTGCATACAACACTAAGGCCCTGTTTGATAGGACTTATTCGCAGTAGTATTCAGAACAGTTCAGAATCATTCAGATCAGATCAGATCAGTTCAGAATCATTCAGATCAGATCAGATCAGTTCAGAATTATTCAGATCAGATCAGATCAGATGAAATTTTTATCAATGTATTTGGCCCATAACTGATACTAATTCGTTGAAATTCAATCAAACTTTCAACACATTCAGATCAGATCAGATCAGTTCAGAATCATTCAGTTCAGATCAGTTCAGATCAGAATCATTCATATCAGATCAGATCAGATCAGAATCCTCAGATCAGATCAGATCAGTTCAGAAAGATGCAGCCCTATCAAACGGGGCCTAATTCATGTTTTGTGATCTCATGTATTTTTTCTCGAGTACACAATTTGTTAGTCAATTAACAAATTCATAAGACAAGAAGTTGGTCCATCTACTACATACATCGTCACCAATAATAATAAACAATAAACAATAATCACAAAGGAAAACATAAACTCGGCATCACCCTGCCACCTGTAATCTACACGCAATTCTCATTTCTCATTCGAAACGCAAACCACCACTAACAATTTAATTTAACAAACATACAAATCATGTTCCAGGTGACAACAACGACGGCGTCGTTTGGCTGTAACTTCGCCACCCCTTCTTCACAGAAAAAAAAAAGAATTAATTATTACTTTCAGAAAAAAGAATCCATTATTTAAAACACATCCGTACAAAAAATTATCATCGTCTCATTTTTTTAATAATATCAACTCCACGTATCCGACGCGGTTAAGAAACAAAAGAGGAAGTACGTATTTATTTTGATTTTTTTGAGGTCAATTAACACCTTATTATTAATCTCATATCTCGATCTAATCTTCCTTAATTCATACAATCTTCTCCAACAAGATTCATCAATTTTCTCTCTCCTCAGTTTTCCGGTGAGTCAATATTTTTTTCCGATCAAACTACTTTCTGCTGTTCAGAATTAAATTATTGCGTTGTTATTTGAGATAATATTGTTGAATTTCGATATGAATATTGTTTTTTTTTCTGATTAATTTTGTGAAATTAGGTTAAAAGTTTGGGTAGAAAATGGTGAAGGAGACAGAGTACTACGAGTTATTAGGAGTTGGTGTTGATTCTACACCTACAGAAATTAAGAAAGCGTATTATATACAGGTCAGTTCACTTTGAATTTCATCTTATATAGATAGATTTTCTACCATTTTTGCCTAATTTTATGAAATGTCGAGTTGTTTTATTTAGGTTTAGTAATTTTTGATCACATTATATTGGATTTGTTTGCAAAGAGTTTGTTTGTGATTTAGGGTATACGATTTTGGACCTTACGAAGATTCGGTAGTTATGTCGAATTGTCGATTTTCGACTTAATTCGGAGTGTTTGGGAGTTGGTTTGTGATTTAGGGTATAAGATTTTGGACCTTACGAAGATTCGGTAGTTATTTTGAATTGTCGATTTTCGACTTAATTCGGAGTGTTTGGGAGTTGGTTTGTGATTATGGTATGCTAGAGCTGGGCAAGCTAGGCTGATAGGGTATAAAATTGTGGAATAGAAGGTAAAAATCGTCAGGTAGTTATGTCGATTTGGTATTGGGGTTTCCTGACAGTTGAAACGGTTGACCCGGAGAGAAGATCAAATAACACAAAAGGTACTCGTAGTAAGTTGGTCGGGTTTGAATGGTTCTTGGGAAAGATGAGCGAGTGAGGAATCGACAACCATTGGACAATATGGCAATATCGCTCCTATTCTGAGCACGGTGGTCCTTCTAACGTTACATGTGTGGGGATTGCATAATGTGAGAACTGAGAAGGATAGCGACCATGATATAAGCATTGTCATATTTGTTGGGGATTACATAATGTCGTTTCATATTTGTTGTTTTTCTAGAGCTAGTTCTCTTGACCGATTACCCGAGCTACTAAAGGTGTTACTTGTTAGTGCCACTAGTTTGTCATCATCACTGATTATTGTGGCGATTATTTTGTGCTTGCGCTATCTTTTGAGACATATTTTATGATAGAAGGAATGACACCATATATTTGTTGGGTTTGCTAGATTTACTTGCTTTAGTCAGTTTTGCCTCAAGATGAATTAACTATTTCCATTTGTCATCCTTACTGAGTGTCTGAGTTACTGCCTGTCGTAGCGAATTTTACTCTGCTTGCACTTCCAGGTTTCCACATGAGCTCACTTGTACTTCATATGTTATTAATCACGTGCTTTGTTGATCTTCAACGTTTGCGTTCTTGAAGTGTTGTTGAATAGTCCTCTATTTTAAGACTGGACTTGTTAGGAAAAGATGCTGCAGCTTTTAACACTGGGGAATAGTGCAATAGACATTTAGAACACAATTCAACTTCATTTATCCAATTCATCGTTCAGGTCGCTTTGATATATAAATCAAGATGTTTCATATTTGGTACTGAACTCTGATTGTATTTAAAATCATGATTTTTGTCTCTCCTCAGGCAAGGATTGTTCATCCTGATAAGAATCCTGGAGATCCACAATCTGCCCAGAAGTTTCAGGTACACTGTCTGACTATCTTCTTTTCCGGTAAAGATTAGGGACTATGCTTTAATTTTTGGAATTGCAGTTGCTCTAATCTTGTAATGCATGTATGTAAACTCTTCCAGTTTATTTACTTAGTCGAGGAGGTTTATACGTAAGCTTCTTTAAATACCACACCTAAAATTCTGAACAACTGGCGTAGATTCTTTTTTTCCTTTTATAATCTATTTCAATAAGTGATGCATCTCTGTGCTCTGGATGTAACATGTGCTGGTCTTTTTATTAGGAACTTGGTGAAGCTTATCAAGTACTAAGTGATCCTGAGAAACGTGAAGCATATGACAAGTTTGGGAAGACTGGTGTACCACAGTAAGTATTCATAATTTGAAGGAAAATTGTAATGAACTATGTTTTTTGTCTGCTTTTATCACCATTAGAAGCTTTCTGTGTGAGTGACCCATTTTTTTACAGGGTTATTCACTGAATCGCGGCAGTACATCTACATACCTAAAATTTGTGCTTTATATATTTCCTGGGTTCTCATAATCCCTCTTAGTTGATGCTGGGTGTGAAATGTCTTTGTCATCATCTTTTCCTGGTTGCTTTGTTGAATACACAGGGATGCCATGGTCGATCCAGCAGCAGTATTTGGAATGCTTTTCGGAAGTGATTACTTTGAGGATTATATTGGACAGCTTGCTTTAGCGTCCATAGCCGGTGTTGAGTTCGAAGAGGATCCTCAACTTCCTGCAGAGCTCCGGAAACAGAAAGTTCAGGATAAGATTAAGGTATTCTATTGTGGTGTTGTAGACAGACATAAATAGTTCAAGGATCGAGACCTGATATACTAAGTATTCAATATTGCCTTGCAGACAATGCAGCAGGAGAGGCAGGACAAACTCATACAGATTCTCAAAGAAAAGCTTCAACCATATGTTGACGGTCGCACTGAGGAGTTTGTTGAATGGGCCAAGACAGAAGCATCTAATCTCTCTAAAGCTGGTAATTTTGTTCATATTTTCCCTTCTTAAGTCAAGCACTTGCCAACTAGGTCATTCGTCTTTGAGGTTAAAATTTGTTCCTTAATGGGTCTGGAGACATTGATTCCCTCCACCCTCTCCCCTCGGCTTCAGTGGGTTTTAACTAGGTCCTGCTCGCAGCATCCCTCCTCCCTCCCCAAAGATCTTTTTTCCTATTCAGCTGACCAGATTAATGGCATTAGTTGAAAAATATATTCTTGGACAAGATATGTTGTGAATTAGGACTATTTGAACTAGAAATGTGCCTGAAACTACTAGTGTGAATGGGACTCAAAATTTAATGATTTAATGAAGTAACGAACAATGTTGACATGAGAAGACGGCAATCAACAATATTTTGCTTCCAATAGATTACTTAAACCTTTGGAGTTTATATCTCAGAACAAAAATTGGAGGAAAGAAACTTTAGAAATAGTTGTCCAGCTTCTGGACTTGATGTATCTTGTGTGGCCTGTGCTTCAATTTGCTACATCTGTTTCATTTGTTGCTGTATAACACAATTTTGTAATTATTGATCACTGTCGACAGTTTTTGGGGAGGCTATGCTACACACAATTGGTTATATCTATACAAGACAAGGCTCTAGAGAACTTGGGAAGGACAAGAAGTTCTTCAAAGTTCCCTTTTTAGCAGAATGGGTGCGTGACAAAGGACACCAGATTAAATCACAAGTGATGGCAGCTTCAGGTAGACAACTGTCCTGGGACTTTATAGCAATTTTAGTTGGAAGCTCATCATCGTTCTGCCATCTTTTGATGTTAACATATGTATCTTTGGGCATATAGGAGCTGTGCAATTAATTCAAATACAGGAGGACCTAAAGCGGTTGAGTCAGGCAGAAAACAGGGAAGAGAGCATGGTGAAAGCCATGGAAGAGAAGAAAGATGCCATGCTTAATTCGCTTTGGCAGCTTAATGTCATCGATATTGAGACAACTTTGTCACGTGTCTGCCAACAGGTGAATACCTTTTATATGTATAATATATCTCTATTTTGGCGTTGCTGTAAAGCAGTACCTCCATATATTTCTATCACATGAAAGTGAGTTTTTAGTACTATAAACTTGAAAAAATTAAGACATGTGCCGTTTTGGTATCTCTTAATATTCTGTGGAACTACATTTATGACATGCTTCTTCATTGTAGGTTCTTAGGGATTCTACTGTTCCAAGGGAAGCTCTCAAGGCACGCGCTAGGGCATTGAGGAAACTAGGAACAATATTTCAAGTAAGTCAATATCGTAAGGAACAAGTTATATTAGTATTTACTGGATGTTTTCTCATTTAAATTTGTTCTACTTACATGTTCCACCTTATTATTCATGTAGGCTTTTGGTAAATGACTCTGTCACCGATCTACAAGAATAAGCCCATATTAATTGTGTGCGGCGCCCTTCCCTCCTGAATATATGCAAACCTTTAATTTTGCTTTAGTTGGTGTTTGTCATTAAAAATGAAAATGGTACTTAATACACCTTTTTTCTTTCCCATCTTTGGAGCATATTCGGGTACTAATTGTTTGATCGTGGCAACACTTATATGGTTTGCGTGCTCGTAAGCTACAACTGGTCAACATTGGCTGTGATGGTTTTGTCCTTCTTCAATAACTATGGTTCAAGTACGATATTAACTTAGTTGATCTTGGATAGGATGTGCTGCATTCGCCTAACAAATGATGTAACATGTCGAGTTAGGATTGATGCTTGTGCTCTGCCTGCTAGAACGTAGAGGTTACAAGAGATAGGTTCTGTTTACTTCTTTTGGCTATTATGGTGGGTGCTCTCTGTGAATACAAAGGTTCCAATTTGTGGAGATGTCCTCAACTGTTGCCTTGTTTCAGGGTGCAAAGGCTCCTTACAAGAGAGAAAACAGTCTCCGAACTGAAGATCCCAACCCGAAGGTCACTGCATCAGGATCAAAGGAAACTTGAGCCTCCCTATCAGCTATCTTGTTCGATGGCGTGCTATTCATCTTTGTATTTAATTCTGGTGGGCAATATACTCGGTACATTCTTTTCGCTGAATGTAAACCAGTTGTCAGTCGGGTGATTCTTTTGCTGCTGTAAATTCTCAGCCTTTCTGTTGTTGCTTGCCATATTCAATCTGGGTTACCACATTATTGAGTTGTGAACCCGGCAGGGCTTTTTTTTTAATTTCGAAATCCTTGTTTAACAGAGGTGAACCTTTGCAGCTACTCCGTATATATGAACAGAAGCTAGCTTGATTTATCCGTTTCCCCTCGTATATGGAACTGGCTCGATGTGTCTACTACATGGTTGTCGACTTGGAAGGAAAATTCATCTCAGTAACCAGTTACTTTCTCAGACCTTAGAGGGACGGATTTCTCTGAGTCGGCCAATCGCGTGGAATATGTTCTATATACTCGAATTGTTTTCAGTTTATAGGGCAGGAAACGGCCACCAATGTACCAAAATTCTTGGGCATAATTACGAGCATGTTGTGCAATAGTTGCAACCCAAAACATCTCGACAACGTTAGCCTCAACTGGATTTTATCTAAATGTCATGTTAGATTAGGAAAAACGATGGTAGATTCAACACTGTAGTACATAATCATGCACATGTAGTTTTTAGTTGTCTTAGATTGTTGACGTGTAGTGTGAAAATCATACCCGTAACATTTTCTTACATCAAACCGAACAATAACAATCAAAAGAGCGGGATTAAGAATCAAAAGTACCAAAAAGAACACGTTGGAGAAGTATCCAAAGCAATCAATCGTGGTACGGCAACTTGAACATTTGTAGACGTAACTACGTAAGCTGTGATTCCCAAAGCACAAATGAAAGGCAAAGTGTCAAATTTCAAGGATTAAAAGCAAAGTGCATGATGAATCAATCAATTGAAAATGGTGAGATGATCCAATTATAAGGATAGAATTAGGGCAGCTTATAATTAAAGAAACAGTACGTTGGAAACCCACCTTGAATCTTAATTTGATTGCTCTAGAAAGGAGGCCCTCTAAACCAATTAAAATGTGATTAAGAAAAAAGCTTATTAGTGCTTAACTTTATTCTCCACTATATTGTCTTATCAAACTTTGGTGTTTGGTGAGTGTCTTTTGTCTTTAGGGATGATTAGAAGCACTACTTCTCCATAATACCTATTGTAGCCTAACCATATCCCAGTTAAAGAGACCACCACAAGATATGTTGTCAAGCAACTTGTTAAGACAAAGAGAAAAAAGTAAAGACCCGGTCTACTGTAGGGCTCCGATATTAAGAAAGTAAACGATGTTGAGCAGGGCTGGACATTTTGAAGTCCGGAATCTCGTTCTCCTTCTATTATCCCTTTTCGAATTGGGTTATACGATTCATACCAAGCAAATTCGAGCATTAAGATCGATAAGCATTATTGGGATCGAAGTTTCTATGCAGCATACTGCATACTGGACATATTGTAAATCTTTGGAGTTTAGAATAGTGATGAGCATGCATAGTGGAATTTGTTCGACCTTGGCTTGGGCATTTCTATTGAATAATTGAAGTGTCTATTTCATGCGAGGTTAGTTAAAGACTATACTACTCTAAGCTATCAAAAATTCAACATAGGGCATAGGATAAAGCATTAACGTACCACGAGTCCACGAGTCAGCTCAAAGTCAAACCTCCGACTAGGCTCTTTAGCTCTAAAGTCCAAAAGAAAAAAGTTGCAACCAATGGCGCGGAATGGGGTAACTAAACATATCATCAAACCGCATTGCTATGTAGATGTTGTATAATTTTTTTTTATCAATAATTCAATAAATGAACGATTGTTTTTCTAAGTATCATGATATTCGTTTATTAGATTTTATTATGGTAATCATAGATAAACATTATTGTTAGATTGCAGTAAGAATTCATGAGACAAGCATACATGAAATATTACACGTGTTAATATGCGTGATCTCAAAATCACAAGTGATGATAATTACACTCTTGCAATTGTCTTTTCGATAAGTCCTTATTAAGTAAAACTATAAATGTAATTTTAAGCATGAATGCATACATTACACAGATCCAAAGCATCTCAATTAATAGCATATAGATTCAGATCAACATACAATAATGAATGTATGTGCACTTGCATTTAATTTGCACATAGGTTATAAATCGAATTGATCAGCTATATATTGCTTTAATTTTATGAACGTCTCAAACTTAATTATATCCATCAAAATTACTAGAAAATTACTAGCTAGGTTAATAATTGAACTGATTTGACCCTAGTAATTGGCTGCTATATGTGCATAATAACCTCAACAACCATCAAATATCTGAAGACTTTTCCCTAATAAAATCCACTAACTCGTAGACTTAGAGCCCCAACAAGAGCAAAGTGGTCTCTTCTCACCTTTTACTATATAGTTTTTATATCATTAAAAAGCATAGAGATTACATTCTTTACCTTTAAATATCAATCAATGCGTTTATCTTTATCTACTAAAAATGCAACTCCTAGACAAATTAAAGTTCATGTGTCTTTTACATTAGACTAACCAACAAGAAAAAAACATATAATTTCATGTACTTCCCTGAGAATTAAGAATAAAGACAGCAAAGAATTAGAAGATTAAGAGAGAGAAAGAGAGAAATAGAGAGATTCGATCTCTTGAAGATGGGCTTCTTGCCAATTAAGAAAATTTGCTTCCTTTTACTCATCATTTCTGCCTCATTTATATCAACTTCATATGCAGGTAATCTTCATTTAGTAGAGTGTAATTTGCATTAAGCATGGAGTGTACGTATATATGCACGTAGAAAGAGTGCATGCGTCACGATTTATCGAAGATAATAACTTGAGCAGGACGGTCTTATGTCATATCGATTGAGTTTTTCAAACACGCATTTTTGTTGTCATCACACAACTCTAAATTAAGTTGCCTTGAATTTGCAGGTCGACCTAGAATGACCAAGGAATCGTTAGGCGCCGATAAGGTGAGCCAACTACTAATCATCATCGTGTTTTAATTTGTTCTACTTCTCTTGTCTTTTGTGGTTGATTAGGTTACAGCTTACACTTTTGAGAAATTCTACGCATATACTCCGTATTCAGCATCTGTTTTAGTGCTTTTTACATGTTGTTTCTGCCATCTTATTGGTTAAGGTACAGCTAGATTGCTAGAATGGCATGCAAAGACAATATTATGGTGATATGAATGAAATTCGAACTTAAGACCTAACACCAATTAGTAATTTCATGCATCATATGTGTACGCACAATACAATTCAACTTTGCTGATAAATATCGATAGACTTTAATTTGTTTCGATTAGTGTACTGTTCTCTAGCTAAGCTAATTGATTTATTTCGAATACTGATTATTTCAACTATGCTTAACTATATTGTCTTGAATGTTTGTTCTTTGATTTGATCACATGAATGAGTGCAGGAAACCACCCAAAAACTAGAGGAAAGTGATGAGTTTTCCATCCATGAAAGGCTGCTGAGGGCAAACACTCATGATTATGGAAGATATGATCCAACACCGTCTCTTCACAGGCCTCGTCACAAACTTATTCCCAATTAATTACAGTCATTACTACTATCATTAAGCCTTTTAAGCCTTAATTAAATAAGAAAAAGGTCAGGGCCGGGTAATCAATTAATAATCTATCTGTTCTTCATAGCAATACATAGTATGTAGTTTATGATGGAGTACATTTCATTTGCATATGTATATATAGTCGTCAGTCGATCAGGAAATATAATACCTATGGGTACTTTTTGGTTTTTGGATTACTATAGTAGCACTACCACATTAGCATATTTTGCTCCAACGACTAGATTAGTGTAATATTACATGTTACAATCCTGTAACACTGTAACATGATATAGTTTATAACTTAGTTAATAAGTCAGTTTTGTAACAAGGACGATGAAATATTATCGAACTCAAGGAGCGCTACCTTATACAACCCAAACAAGATTAGAGCCATTAGGCCATGTCTACTTTCATATGAAATCTCCGTCTTATTTGGTTACGCACAAATTAGAATCCGGACCTGTTCAGCTGGTAGTAATGATGTTTCCGCCGGCGGATGAACGATAACTTGTCCAAAGGGGACACAACGATTCTTCTCTGTGCTTATTGCCCCTGGTATGGTACATCTTGATCTATCATACAAGTGATCATCAGATTGCTTATTTGCATGGAGAAAGTGCGAGACCTGTTTTTGATTAACTCTTTCGTACATTATAGTTTGCGTCTTTGCGAGTTGCGACTTAACAAAGTTTGGGCCGAGGCATTTACTCAGAGACTTGGACCTTGGATCAGTGTTTATTAGCGTTTTGGAACTGGCCAAGCCCCACCCGGTTGCCTCGGGTAACATATCCATATTTTGTTTGTTCTTTTTGCCTAAAGATGCCAATTGACACGAAGTTGTTCGACACTCAATGGCTCATTTGATACTTTTTTGGTTGTCACTTTTCATTTTGTTTTAACCAAAATCCATTTTTTAAAATTACAGAAGATGGCTTTCTCGCGGCTCGCCAGTTTGTATATTCTCACTAATTCAACTAGTGTAAATTTTACAATTTGTTAAACAAAATATGAAAATATAAACACGTCCTCAAAGTAATTATAGTAATGATCGATTTGATTTTGCAACAAGTTTATGTAAGAGCATGTGAGATCTTGCACAAGCATTAAACCGCATAAGCCAAATTATGTGGTGTAAATTAACTCCACTCGATTGTTTTTGGTAAGTTCATATCTAGTGATTCAGACACAAACATAGCTATTTTGATCATAATTTCCCATATGAATGGTACTATATATGTCCTACACCTAATCTTGGAGCCCTTGACAAAAGAGGAAAAATGACGATTTCTTAATTGAGCAAGTCAATCCTCAACTAGAAACTAAACGTATGCATCATACTATGTCATATGTGGTTGTAGTTGGACCTATAATTTCAATGATTCCTAAGAGTTCCCATTAGCTAGACCACCAAACCTTCAACAAAGATCAACTATAAACTCACATATTATTTCCTTTTTGTCAAAATATATCATACACTAGCCGAATCTTAAAAACATCTTGTTGATATAGAAACATATTCGCTGCTTCTGGTAGAATAAGCCGATAAACATTATTGATAAAAACTCGTTCCATGAGCTGATTTCCCGACATCTAAAAGCCGAACACTCCGACTTTCGCTCTCTGAATGGATTGCTGAAGTTGTGGGCAAATGTCGAGGATCGAACCCGCGCGCGACTAAAAATCGTTTTTCATGCTCCTATTTTACGATCTAACTTACAAATAAACTAGTTTTTCTAAATCGATTATTTCCAAATTCTTAATACATGAATCATTGGTGAACTATTATAAAGAAATTCAATTATTAGATTACACTATTTCATTTTTCCAAATTAAAAACTTCCATCAACCCATACACACATACAGTTACGTGCCACTCTTCCAAAATTCCGCCAAACTTCACACTCACAATTCACACCTAAAAAAAAAAAAAAAAAAAAAAACATAAAGAAAGAAAAAAAAAAAGTACAGTAACAAATATTCTTTAACGCCGTAACTTAACACTCTCCTACTGTACGACTTTTGAAAGGTCTTAAAGCCAGCGACACTGACACACTGACTGAAAACTAACGGCGTGAATATTCCACCGTTAAAACTGACTCATAAACACACTCAAAGAAAAAGGAAGCAGAAAGACCAACACGAAAACTCAGCATCACCATTTCTCTCTCTCTCTCCTCTCCTCTCTCTCCCTCCTCTGAAGCGTCACCGAGAAGAAACCCTTCCATTATTTCCAGGTAATAATTTTAACCATTTCTCTGCTTTATTTATCATCTGGTTATTATTTTTGTAATTTTTTTACTGTACAGTTAATTTATTACTTTTACTGGAGAAATAATAATAATTATGGTTGATGTGGTATGCGAGATTTTTGGTAACTGAATCTTCAGTAGTTATTAATTTCCCTTTATTAATTTTTATTCATTTATCGTGATTATTATTATTATTGTGATTATTAATGGATGAACGAAAAATCATGATCTCTTGCTTGTTTTTTTATTGTTAATTTAATTTGATTTAATTAATTTAATTTTGTTTTTAATTTTGTCTGACTGTTAATACTCAAAAATTTCACTTGACTTGATGTTAATTCGCCATTATTTCCGGATCTTCTGACTACTTTGTTTATTTGATTTTTCATTTTTTGTTTTCATGATTTTTTTCACTTTGATTTCGGGGTTTTTTAATTGATCAAATTATTATTAGTTATTTAAACCTCACTGTTGCGTAATCAACTCTCTTCATACTCCGTACTCTCTACTGTTGCTGCTGCTTGTATCTTCTTGTTCAAGGTTCTTATTCTATTACCTTCATATTTTTAATTTTGGAGTTATTTTGAGTAAATTGAGGTTTTGGGGGTGAATATTTTATTGGGGTTTTTATTGTATTGCAGTATATGTGAGGTTTGACTATGTATATGGGGTTTAAATGATTAGGGTAGGTAGTTGTGAATTGTGATTAATTAAACATAGATTATTGATTAATAAGATTATGGAAGTAGAATCTTGTTCTGGGGTAGCTTGAAGCTTTCGATTTGAAGCTTGCGATTTTCGCTTTTGTCGTAATTGGAAATTGAATCTGAGGGTTTAATGGGGATAGATTCTGGGTTTTTTTTTATAGTATTTGTTGCTGTTTTGTTGTGATGAACATGAGGTGCCATTGTTGGTCGGTTCCACCGGTTTATGTTAGGCTTACTTTATCGGTCTCTGGTGGGTGTCGTAAATGCTACAAAGCCCTGTAGTTGTTTGATTGGTAAATTGTGGTAGGTTGGTATTTTACTGGCGGTATGCATGTATCTTAGGTCATGGTTTACACGGTTGCTACATTGTGTCATTTTGTGTAGCTTACTAGTGTATGTATGTATTTCCATTTCAGGATACAATTTGTCTAGGGGACGGTATTTATCGTTCTATAACTGGTTAAGGTGAACACAAAGTGGATGATAGCTGCTGAAGACTTGTGGTGGTATATAAGCAACCATGGGAGCTGCCTGTTGTGTTGCTGCAAGAGATAGAACCATACACCATGGATCTAGTGGCGAAATTGCGGTCAGAAATGTTAGGCACTCTCCTTCTTGGAGTCTTCGATGGGATAGTCGAGTTGGAGTTGCTGGTGAAGATACTTCTATTGGCTGGTTGTCCGATGTGGCCAGTAGAAATGATGCCCTGGATGTGAAATCTGTGACAGATGTATCTGCGCATGTGTCAGATGGTGGTAGTTCATTGGAGAGCTATCAAACGGGTACTCGTCGCAAATCTCCACTGAACCATGAAACGGCTAAGAACTTTAGGTCTTTGGTCTCAGGTAAAGCCTCAACTTTTTTCATTGTTGGTGGAAATCCTTTGTGGTTTTTAATTTCAACTGGAGTTCTGTTCCAAGTCAGTTAGTGTTTTCATTCTTAAAAAAATGGATTTTCTAATACTATCTTAGATGCCTTATTCTATGTTGATGAACAAATATGGCAATGCATTGACATGATGATCAAGTGGGGCTTAATTTATTTATTTTATGTGAACTTGGGATTGAAAATGAATTTAGTTTTGAGAGTCGCAGTTAGCGATTTCGGAAACACTTCAGGTTAAATAGAGCCGCTTTTGATAGATTTAGACCTTCCAAAATCAGTTGACTTTCATGGTAAATGGCCAATGACAATGTCAGGCCTCGCCATATCTTGCGCTTTATTGCTCAACATCGGAAGCTGGGTCTGTAGTCTCAGAAACTTGAGAAGTTTATTTATTAAGGATTTGCTGTTTGTACCTTACTCGCCTTCTCTTGTTTGCGGGTTTCTGTGGGAATCTGTTAAGCCTTTTTATTGGGGTTTTGTGTCAGCTTTTATTGAATGGACTGGTTTTAGAATTATAATAACCTTTTTACCTGGATTATCCAGTTCATAATTGTGGGCAGTGTTGGGAGATGAAATTTACCTATGGATTTCGTAGACATCTTGAATTAAAATCTATCTGGAAAGAAGAAATCGGACTTACGCGCCAGATCTAGTTTCAGAATGCTCGACCTAAAAAGATTTGAGATTTATGACGCTTATGAAATAGTTCGAGGTAGTTAACGATAAACTCGGCTGTGATACTTTTTTTGGCCAGGAAGTGTTGGCTGTTTGCATTTTGATTTTGCATGTAAAGATCCGTAAGGGATTATACTTTAATTGGCTGAAACGTACCGCTCATAATGGTTATATCTTAGGTTCGAGCCCTTATGTGTATGGCTGGAGTGTGTGACCTGGAAACAACATTCTATTTGAGCTTCTAGAATCTGCATCAAGTTGCGACTTATGGCCAGAAAACCCGAGATTTATGACTTTCGCGTAATTGCTTCTGTTGTCTTGTCTTCTTGTGATTCTAATGCATCTGATAAAATATTGAGAAGTGTTAGGGTTCCCTTGCTCAATTTCCACTGGCAAAACACAGCAAATTTTTAGCAATATTAGCGCGGTAGATAACACCAGAAATTGTTGCTTACCTTTTTGCTGATCATCCTATTACCTTTCACCCATTGCTTTTTTAGGGGTTGATTTTATGTTTGTTTTGGGGTCAATGCACTCTTTACTTGGTGTCTTGATGGTTTTTTCTGAATTCTTTGATGTGGTGTGTATGTGACTGTGAATGGATGTGAGGATAGAATGTAACGTACAAAGTTTGTGTGATCCAGCTTTGTAATTAACTATTTATTTTGCTTCTGATTTTGCTATCACAGATCAATCCATCGCAAGGAATGATTCAGTAGAGGTAGTTTTCAATTTTCTCACAACTCTTAATAGTTATTTTTCTTGACAGTTTTCCTTTCCCATTGTGGATGTCAAGTAATATGCCTTCTCAATACTTCCCTATTTTTTGTTTAGGTGAAAGCGGAATCTCCACAGATATCTGTCGCAGCTGCTGGTAAACAATCGCCTTCAGTGCATACGACATCCTCATTGTGTGTTTCACCTCTGTCGTCCCAAAGTAATGCCGTACCACCCTCACCACTTCCGTCTAGGTGGTCTCAGGGCTCACCAGGACACCATTTACGCCAGCAGCCATCTGATATACATAGTTCGGGTAGGAACTCACCTATGGAAGGCAGGCATGCTTCTTATGGATTGTCTGCTGCCAGCAATGAATCCACTCGAGGTTCTTATGGCAGGTCTTCAGATGGTTGGTCAGCACATGCCTTCTCAGACCTCATGTCTGCATCGCATAGAGAACACTGGTCATTCGATAGTGACTCCTGCAGCTTTGCTCGTGATAAATTGAACAGAACCAGTGGTCCAAATTCTAGGTCGATTTCCATGGATTTGCAGGCTTGTGGTATTTGCTCCAAGCTCCTGTCTGAGAAATCAGCTTGGAGCAGCCAGAAAATTGTTGCTAGTAATGACTTATCTGTGGTTGCTGTTTTGATATGTGGGCATGTGTACCATGCGGAATGCCTAGAAACTATAACTCATGAAATCTATAAATACGACCCTGCCTGTCCGGTGTGTACATTCGGGGAGAAACAAACCTTGAAACTCACTGCCAAAATGCTGAAGGCAGAAAGAGATTTAAAAGTGAAAAATGGCAAAAAGTCCAAGAACCAGGGTGTGGATACTGATGGTTCATTTGATTATGATTATTGGAAGAGTAGCCCGCTGGAAGGAAAGAGCCCGAAGCTGAGCAACAGCTCTAGCTTGAGGATTCCGTCACCAAAGCCTTTCCTGAAGCGCCATTTCTCCTTTGGCTCAAGGGGCAACAAATCTGCTTCAGATAGCCCTTCTAAAAAAAGGGGATTGTTTTGGGCAAAGTCTGGCAGGGTGTGAGCTTCTTTATTTATCGTTCCAAACTACAAAGGTGAGAAGTTCTGTTCATCAATAACCAGTATTGCTAAAAATTTGGCTCTGCTTTTATGCATCGAGAATCCGCGACTAGATAGCACCCTCATGTGAATACATTGCTTGATCTCATTTTGCAGGTCTTCTTTGAGTTTGTTCTGTGATGTGAAGGATTTCTTTTCATTCTTGTTCACACAAAAAGCAACGGAACCCGAATGAAGCGAGGTTCGATCTTGAATTCAGTATACCTTTGTGATAAAGATTAAAGCTTGGTGGTTTGACATTGTAAAGAAAAGAAGGAAATACGTAGGTTATACTACATCATAGGGGAAGTCTTAGGTAGGTGAATCAAGTGAATTAGTGGCCATTTCGGGGAATTTGGCCTTAAGATCATGCTGTTCATGTACATTTATATTCGTTTAAAGCTGATTATTTATATGATTATTTGATCTGGAAAGATATTCATCTCCAAGTTTCTGAACACAGCAACCAACTTTAGTCTTGTGGTACTATATATTTGCATTTTCGTTTGTAACGAGCACTCGTGCTCTTACTCTGTATGTGGAGCGCCAATAGTCCGTCTCCGTTTACCTTTCGACGGTTCTCTCTGTTTCAAATCTTTAATTTTGGTTTGAATTTACACGTATTCAGATAATACCTGAAGAATCTACTAATACAGAAGGAAAATTGAATACAGTACATTAAATTGCTAAACATACAGACATTCAGATAACCATAATACCAGAAACAGCAAACTTCCAGCATACAAATGTTCAGTTAGCCAACCTAAACTATCCTAACCTTGAGTGCCACATTTTAGGCTGTATGCTACAACACGTGTACGGTTTCGGCTTACGTGGGTGCGTCTGAGATAAGATTTTTTACCATACGTGTTAATTTTTCTCGGCATGCACCGCCATGCAATTTGGTTATATCTCTGATACTTCCTCTTTCACCAGACATCATCATAATCTCAAACCAAACCTTCTGAAGAAAGTTACCCAAAACATTTGAAGAAATCTTACAACTTTAATTTGGTTACTTAGTTTAGTCTGTAGAAATGGCATCCAATTTGAGGGATGAGCATGGGAATCCAATCCAGCTGACAGATGAGCATGGGAACCCTGTTAGGCTTACTGATGAACATGGCAATCCCATAAACCTCAGTGGAGTCGCGTTTACGTCGTCTGAGCAGAGCACTCAGGGAATGGAAACCAGAAAGACCGGTGGCGCGTATACATCACCAACCTCTGTCGGTGGTGCTGAGGGTACTCATGGCCATACTGGTGGCGCGTACACCTCAGCTGGTGGTACTCACGGCCATACTGGTGGCGCGTACACCACACCAACCTCTGCTGGTGCTGGTGGTGGGGGTATTCTGGGATCTTCCTTGCAAGGCCCGCATACCACACATGCTGGAGGCCCGGCGGGAGGGGCTCACCGAGAGACGCTAGGTGATGTCTTGCATGGTGGCGGGGAGGAAGCCGGTTTCGGAGAAGGTGGACAGTATCAACCAACGAGGGATCAAACAGAGGAGATTGGTCATGGTGGTGGTGGTGTTCTTGGGGGGGAGATTCAAGGGAGTCGCACAAGCCCCAGCTCGACCTCGGTAAGTCGATTCTTCCATTTTGAATTTTCCATAGTCGGGAAAAGACTTGATTTTCTTAGTAGGTTTTGTGCTTAATATCTAACAAGGAGCTCCGTGTAAAATTGTGATCTTTATTTGTATGCAGTCTGAGGGTGAAGCATTCGAAGGTGAAGGGCATGAAGCCGGAGCCGAGGGCGGGACGAGGAAGAAGAAAGGATTCACTGAGAAAATCAAAGAGAAATTGACGGGTGGGAAACACAAAGAGAACAAGGATAAAGACACACGTCACACCGCGACTACCACCGTGACAAGTACACTAACCACCGAGGTGGAGCATCATGAGGATCAAGGAAAGAAAGGGATGATGGAGAAGATTAAGGACAAGTTACCTGGCACTCATTAGTAATTAGATGAAAAATTAGTAGGTTTTGTGTTCTTAAGTGTGTAATTAAATTGTGTTTGAAGGATTTCTCTCTTTTTTTGTTGTTGTTGATCAATAATTAATCCGCGTTGTTGTATTAGATGTGTGTAGTGTTCTATAAAAGTGTAGTGTTGTACTTTTGTACCAAGATGTTACAGCCTGATGTTAATTAATTTCCTCCATGATTTAATGTATTCCGGGAGTGAAAACACGACGTAGTGATGGCACATGCGTTTTGCCAGGGAAAATTAAAATCCAACTATCTAGTTGTTGCGCCCGTGAAATCACGATTTTATTTTTTGTTTCTAGGTTTTGTGACATGGTCAGCTCTGAGATCGATAAAAAGAGAGTAACATGTACTCCGTACTCCTCAAGTGTTAGGTCAACAAAACAAGCAAAGTCGGATTTCATACCCATCTCATTAGCTTCTTTATTCTTGATGAGAAGGGGCTGGGGAAGACTTGAACCCAATTTCCGCCTTTAAGCTAAGCCTGTTTGCATAGGCTCGTGGTTTAAATTATCCTCACATATTCAATAAAGTGTAGAAAAGATGAAATAAAGGGAGTAGTATAATTGTTAAGCCGTGAAATTGCAATTTTAGATATGTTTGTTCCACCCAAAACGCAAATGTGTGTAGTCATCAAATTAAGATTCAGAGAGACAAACATTGGTTAAATCTTAGTAATTTTACATTCACCGTTTGATATTTCACGCTTAGAAGTGACTCTCAGTAACTTTTACATCCACGGTTGGGTTTTTACACTCTACAAAGTGACTTACTCCGTATAATGTTTTTGACATTGAGGAGTGTAGAAATGAACCGTAAGCAATTAGCAAATAATGAAAATCGGCACCCGCACCCGGTAACGGACTCCACCGGGCCTAATCCTACCAAGTCCAAAGTTTTGAAAGTGGAGCCGGGCTGACGGAGCGACGGGTCGGGTCACCCTCTCTTTCTCACTCATCGTACTCTCTACATTCACCAGTAACCACCACACCACTTTCCCGCCCCTTTCTTGTTCACCAAACACCAACAAAATGTCGTCTCAAACACACTTCCTCCCCAAACCTTCAACACTCATCTCTCTGTCCCCCGTTTCGAAACCCTTCGCGTTTCTCACTAACTCGAAACCTCGTCATTTTCAACCCTTTTCTCTCTCCTCGCATTCTAAATCTCCTCTTTCAACCAACTTCCTTTCTCCCATGGCGGCGGCGGCGGCGCAGCCGCTGACGGCAACCTCGAAGCTATCGGCCGGTGTTTCCGACAGTGTCCTCCAATCGGAAATCAGCGACGCCGAAATCGGTCGTATCACCGACGTCGCCAATCAGCTCGCTGACGCCGCCGGTAGCGTCATCCGGAAGTTTTTCCGGAAAAAGTTTGAAATTCTGGATAAAGATGACCTCAGTGAGTTCTCTCTTCTTAATTTCTGCTGCTTAATTAACGCCATTTTTTATTATAATTATAGATAATTATATCCTAATTTTCCGATTAATGATTCGTTTATTCATGATTAGCGTTGTTAATTCCGGTGAATTTTAATTGTTCTATACGAGTAGCATATTATTGAAGCAATTAATTTGCCAGGATTAGTTACGATTGCGAATTAATTTGAGTTTTTTGTTTAGTTCATTCAGTGGAATTAATTTCAGTTTTTTGCTTAATACCAGTGGAATTAGTTTTTAATCGTCGTTTTATCAATTTGTGTCGTGTAGTTCACGATTGATGTTAGGAATTGTTGTATTATTATGCAATTGACAACAACAATAACAACCAAGCCTTTGAATAATCAACTTAGGACTTAAGTTTGCCTGCAATGCGTACTTCAGAAGCTAAAGCATTCTACGGCTTAGATGTCCTTGGTCGAAACTCGAAATCGAGTTCGTTAGTCATGTGCTTTGACAATTTGGATGTGAATTTGATTTCAGATTGATTTGGATTTGTGAGGCCTATTGTACCATACAAATTTGGATATGAATTTGATTTCGGACTTAGCATGAAGTTAAACTTACTGTAGGAACTTTATTGGTTTTGCTGAATCATGAAACATTTCGAATTTGTCACTTGCTTGAGTATTTCTTAGTACCTAGGAATGAATTTGAGAAATTATATAGACTGTGTTTGAGTTTATCAGCTGTAAGATTATGTCGTGAAGTAGCGTGTATTTCTCGAGAGTGTATCTCTGATGTTCTTACCTTGGTTACGGATTTATGACTTGCTTTTGAAACCATAGCTACTGTTTGCTTCACATATATAATTAGCAAAAACTGAAAAGGGCCTTTCAGTATCTTGTTATGTTGTGCTGTTTCGGTTTCTGTAGTTCTTTATTTGTATCTTGGGATTTTCCGTTGTCTTGATTAGCTTATGGCTTGAAATATCAAACTAGGCTTTCAATAAAGAGTTGGCGATCAGTGAAGTAAAACTAACTTCAGTGATCCTATGTCAAGTAATAATTCTTTTCTCGATCATTGATGTTGTTATTCAGGTCCTGTCACTATTGCTGACCGAACAGCTGAGGAAGCTATGATCGCCATAATTACAGAAAATTTCCCGTCTCATGCAATGTAAGTTAAAGAGCTACACCCTCACTGGATCAGGTTCTAATGAGTTTGTACATTCCGCACTATAGCAGGCTCACCTGGTTAGGTTGAGAGTGAGGGGGTGTTTTACTATGGACAGTGTCTCAGAGCAATCTTAAATTGTTTGCAGTTTTGGGGAGGAAAATGGTTGGAGATGTAAAGAAAAACATTCGGATTACGTATGGGTGTTAGATCCTATTGACGGCACAAAGAGTTTTATCACAGGTAACTCTTGCCTATCCTCATTGGTACTAGAAACGTCGGCTGTTTCTAAAACTCACTTATTTTCACCATGTCTCCAGGAAAACCATTGTTTGGCACCCTGATTGCTCTTCTGTACAAGGGTAAGCCGGTATGAACCAATTGATATTTACATGTCAAATGTGAATGTGTGTACTTTTAGTTTTAACATTTTTCGTCCTGTGTTTATGGTGTGATTGAAAGAGATACTTCCATGATGTTTGATTGACTTTGTCTAACCCGATGGTTGCTCACAAAAAACAACAGTTTATGCGTCTTACATTATGAGCAACTGAATGTCTTCTATATAATTTGGTTTTACCTGATTTGAGATGATATTTACACGGGTCTGTTATTCTAGATTCTTAACATAATTGATCGACTATGTTGGTTGTCATAGATTCTTGGCATAATTGATCAACCTATATTGAGAGAAAGGTGGATTGGTATCGTTGGGAAGAAGACAACATTGAATGGGCAGGAAGTCTCAACAAGAAGCTGTGCAGATTTGTCGCAAGCTTATATGTATGTCTTCAATTAGCATATTTATTCTGTCTACAAAGGTCTTCTAGAAGCATTTGTGGAGCTGACCTGTTTGTGACTTTGTTTAGGAGTTTTGGCAATAAATTGATTTGTAATCTGCTAACTTTGTGTTAAGGTATACCACAAGCCCACATCTATTTGCTGGGGCTGCTGAGGGCGCATTCATCCGTGTGAGAAATAAGGTCAACACTTTAAACACTTTCAAGGTTTAGTCGTTTGTACATACTGGTTATTCTGTTTGGCATCTGACCTGTTATGCAATTCCTTGCTTTGAAGAACAGGTCAAAGTGCCACTCTATGGCTGTGATTGTTATGCATATGCTCTCCTTGCCTCTGGGTTCGTGGATCTTGTAATTGAATCTGGCCTTAAGGTGAGCTAGTCTCAAATTTAACTTTGCTCTGTCTAATTGAGATGCATATTTGTGCTAACCAGACGGATCTTTTGGTGACATTAGCCATACGATATATTGGCACTGATTCCTGTCATAGAAGGTGCTGGTGGAACCATATCTGATTGGAAAGGCGAGGGATTGTGGTGGGAAGCTTCCCCTGAATCTCCAGCCACTGGTACTATTAAGCTACCATTGATATAAGAAATTCAAAGATTTCTTGAAAAGATAATTATTTGATTCTGACGGACTTTTTCTCAATTGTGGTTTATCAATTCCAGAATTTAATGTAGTTGCAGCTGGAGATCCTGAGCTTCACCAACAAGCTGTGTTCACATTGGAATGGCAATAAGAATTTTTGCATTTGCGGCAATTAGAGATTCGAAGCTACCTTCTGGAGGTTAACAACTAGCGCTTAGGATTAATTCATCTTTCAACATTTCATAATAACTCAACATTTACAGAGCTGTCGCAACTGTATTGCTATGACAGTCAACCCTCTTGTTTTGTATCACCACTATTGTACTTAATAATTTCCTACAGAATATGCAATTTGATTTTGGAAAAAAGCTGTTTGTACAGGGTGAAAGCTAATCTTCATCTCTGCATTCTGGTGCTTACACCTATAATCTTGGTTCAGTTGCAGCTTCAATCTTTTCCAAAATTGGCACTGTATTCTGCACTCGACTCCAGTTTTTTGCTTTCATTCAATTTCCGTACAGCCTATATAGGAGGGAAGTCAGTAAACCGAAACAGAAATTCTGAACGAAAGCTGAAATCTGATTTACAGCACGTACAAAAAAGAATATAAAAGGGAAAGAGATTGTCTGTTTAAGCACCAGTTAATTTACCTTCATGAAGTCTTCGTGAATGACAAAATCCCGCTCAGCGCGTATGGCTAACATCCCGGCTTCAGTACAGATGTTCCGGAGATCAGCTCCATTTAACCCCTGAAATGAAACAAAAAGGTAAAGTTAGTACTAAGATGAGGATTTATACCCTTAAGAAAAGAAAACCTCACCCAGCAAGTAGAATATATGGATTGCTCACCTCTCCTAGCTTAACAACGGTTTCATAGTCAATTTCACCATGTTTAGCTAGTCCAGCAGCATGAATTTTCAGAATCTCTATTCTTGATTGCTCATTTGGCAATGGAATCTCGATTTTCCTGTCAAGACGCCCTGGTCGTAGAAGTGCACGATCCAAGACATCAGGTCTGTTTGTTGCCATGATCACTTTTACCTGCAGTGACAGAATTCAGCATCATATACTTATCTGAAGACAGTCCTATCATTTGACAAGGTAAGATATGGTGATAATCTGAAGGTTAATGTGACCCTGTGTTGATTCCAATTGAACACTCCAACCCAAAAGCTCAAACCTCATCATGTCATATGATAATCTACCCCAGAAGTGTCTAATCCAGGACGATAACTCCCGCTCTGTGAAAGAGAAAAATCAGTACCTGGTTAAGTTGATCAAATCCATCCATCTGATTCAGCAGCTCCATTAAGGTTCTTTGGGTTTCACGGTCAGCACCGGTTCCCCCACTGAGCCGGTTGCCTCCTATGGCATCAATTTCATCTATGAAGATAATGGCAGGCTGAGAACAACAATGCCTGCTATCAGATTACAATCCAACTGTACAGACATGGTAAGATAAATAGCACCAAACAATGATAAACTGCATCTCACCGGATGTTCCCGTGCATAAGCAAACATTTCACGGACCACTTTTGCACTCTCACCTATGTACTTCTCCATGATCGCAGTTGCCACAACCTACATTGTCACAGGGAAAGCAGAATTTCTCCTTATTCCACACACACACAGACACCAAAAAGAAAAGAGAAGTTTCCAGTACTGCAGAATGCAAATGGTGGCATACCTTAAGGAAGGTAGCATTCATGTTGCTTGCTATAGCTCGAGCCAGCAATGTCTTCCCAGTGCCAGGCGGTCCATAGAGAAGAACACCCTAGCGAAAAAGAGAGAATCCAACACAGAAACGAGTTTTTGTCAGGCCTAATAATGTATACTACGGAGTACTTCTTGTTTAGTAAACCCAAATGCGAAAGGGCAGTACAATGACAATACAATAACATGAAAGGACTTATAATGTGTTTTACCACGAAGTTATTTACCGATATTATTATACTCAATCCCAATGTTATATTATTCTCGACAACCTTCTATTAAGTAAGATCGATCACAAATTCACAATATACAAGTGACCTGTCAAGCATGCCATTTTGCAGGACTTATACAGTACTATATACCAACAAAGAAACTGATCCTGCACAAAATGTGTTACCTTTGGAGGTTTGATCCCGACCCTAAGGAAAAGCTCAGGATTCATAAGTGGTAGCTCTATCGCTTCCCTCAGATCTCGGATCTGCTCAGACAGACCTCCAACTGCAGAATAGCTTACGTTGCCTGGATCTTCATTAAGCATGTTGTATACAACGGGATTAACCTGCATATGCAACAAAATATCATGAACTGCTAATTGATTTATGTATTCTGCTGGAATAACCTCCTGAAGCAGAGGAATACAGAGATTTCAGAGTTCATTCTGGCTTTCCATTTACACCACTATGAGACATGGCCCATGCATGAAAAACAGTGATTTCCCAAAATCCAAAGTACTAACTTAAAGCATCAGTGATGTTGAGAGAGAACAGATAAGCTGCAGAGACTTACTTCACGAGGAAGAATACGCATTATGGTGAGGGTTGTCACATCCAGAGCTACTCTTGTACCAGGTTTTAACTTCTCCTTTATGATTTTACTCCTACAGCCCACAATATGAGTCGGTCCTAAGCTCGATTTCACAATAACTGTCACAATACAACAACAACAACATCACCAACAAGGACGCAGTCTCAAAAGAATAGATCATATCAAACACATTAACATTCAGGCAAACAACTACATAGAGAAATTAAGTTATCAAGCTATAAAATTATTACATCTATCACTGTCAAGTTGGTTTTTTACTTCACCAATAATCTGTCCAACACTCTGAAAGGACTTCAGATCATCCTCCGTTTTCTGCAACTCTGTCTTCCTAGCTTTTAGCTCCTCCTCCACTGCACATATCAACAGCAACATACATGAGAGATGCATAGAACCGAGAGGATTCCGGGCTACAAAACTCGAACAATAACACCATACTGTATATAATTCTTCTAAATGGTTTAGAGAACTTGTTGTTTACTAAACACAGACAGTCAATAGACGACCTTCAAGTGAGACAACTATGTCAAATACAGGTCTAAAACATCCCAACAAACTAATGTTAAGTTCTCCATGTAATCAAACACACTATCACTACTCCAATACTTCGAAAATTCACACTTTCATCTTAAAAATTCGAGCTTTCATCTCAAAAATTCGAGCTTTCATCTCAAAAATTTGCTGTGTAACGTTTGCCTATATAAACACAATGTAGCTTCACCAAACTTCTTTGGTGTGAAATCAAAGACACTATCAATAATCCAATACTTCAAAAATTCACACTTTCATCTTAAAAATTCGAGCTTTCATCTCAATTTTTTGCTGTGTAACGTTTGTCTATACACACACACAATGTAGCTTCACCAAACTTCTTTGGTTTGAAATCAAACACACCATCAATAATCCAATACTCCGAAAATTCACACATTCATCTTAAAAATTCGCGCTTTCATCTCAAATTTTTGGCATGTAACGTTTGTCTATACACAATGTAGCTTCACCAAACATTAGGTTAAACCTATTGAATTGCATCCAAAAAATTCGAACAAAATATTAGGGCCGCGCCAAACCGCCTCACACGAATGTTTTTCATCCGAATCAAACTCCACACAAAATTTCGACAACAAGACGGCCTACATTATCCATAGCATGTACGTACAACCACAAAGTCTCGTAAATCGTAATCGCAACTTATTTCGATTTAACTCCGTCTCGGTTTACATCAACTACAAATTATATGCTTAATCCGCAACTATCTTTGCTAAAGTTCAAAACTTTACCAACAAATTCACCAATTTAACCTCAAATACATAGCAAAATCAAATTAACAACGCCGGTAATTATTTTTTACCGCAACAACAATGAACGCAACGAGAATAATTCGACGTCGCTCACTAAACAAAAATTAACCACAAATTAAGAACAACAACCAGCAGATAAAACAAAATCGAAACCCTAGGCAAAAATTAAGCAGAATTTAAGAGCAAAAAGTTAGCAGTAAGATAAATAAAAAAAAAGGCGAAGAAAGTCGAAACCTTGGTTAGATTGATTGAATAATTCTCGGTTTCGAAGAAGATTCGTGGTGTAATCGGAGATGGCGGCGGTTCGACGAGCGTCGTCTTCGTTTGTTGCGGTCTCTGCTGACATGGCTGGTTGCTTCTGGAACGTTCGAAGTAGCGTAAACAAGAAGATGGTGGTAATTGGTCACAAAACTTGAGTAGAAAGAAAGTGTGTGTGTGTGTTTTGGAGAGAGAGAGAGAGAGAATTGGCGTATTTATGTAACGCCGGGCTTCTCGGTTGCTAAGGCTATTACACTACTTGACTACTTTGGACTTGTGTGTGTGTGTGTGTGGTACTACTAATAGAAAGCGTGAATTTGAATTTTAAGTGTGACAATGTGTTTAACTAGACGTACTTACGTCCATATACAAATTACAAACGAGACGAGTAAAAGTTTCGTCACGACTCGATGAGGAAAGTTTCTAAAATATTGACGTGATTTGACACGGTTTTTAACAATCGGCTAGTTATGCAAAAGTAAAATACGAGAATTAGTTAGTATGGTATTATAAAGTTTGGTAAAAAGGCCCAATATAGAGGTTTGCGAGCTATAGTTGGTATGCACACTAAAAGACAAACTCAAAGTGGTGGTATTTCACCATATGGCCCGCCTCTTCTCTCTTATAATTTAGTGTGCATAGACACTACATTGTGCAATGACTATCACTCTCGTATACAACCACGTTACATATTATTGTTAATGCATTAGTTTGGCCCAATAGATAAACATATGACATTGCGAGTTGTGACCATATACATTTCGCAAGAAATAACGTCGCAAACTCGTATTGTATGGACATATGGTTGGACCATAAGTTCATGATGACATTCTTAGACTTCGTACGGAATATTTATTTAATAGTACGAGGTAAATAGTTATATGAATCTCGAAATTGATAACTATTACATCTAAGTTGCTTTTGATCTCGGGAAACTAAATAACATATTTCTCCGCCACTAATTAACATTAGTAACATAAGCAAATCACATATCATCATTTCATGCAAATGGTGAGTTGTATAACTTTGTATGTAATTGACAATGTCAAAACTAAAGATCATTAACAACCCTCAATGTCATTGATATGCTAATTTGAGTAACTAAAGCAAAACAAGTATATATCTTAACCCAAATTCATCTAAATATAGCATCAACACCAAAATTTGTACAATTTTAGAACATCCAAATAACTTTTACTTTTTAACCATCCATCAAAATTTACACAAACAAAAGAAAACAACCAAACAATTTTTTTTTTACCAACATTTAGAAAGCCAAAAATCTCCTCCTCCGATTTTCAAGAGGGAGAAAATTGCGCAAAAATTCTCAACAATTTACTTGTAATGATTGTTCCAACTTTTGTCCCCCATTTTTTGTAGCTCCCTTTTTTTTTCTTGCTCTTTTTCTCTCTCTCTTTTTTTTACCTAAGTCCACCCAACCTCCTGGGCAAGGAGGAATGATGATGGACAACATGAGAAAATTCACACTTACTCTTCATTCCTCCTCCCGGCCACTACCAACCTCCTCCTCCTCCATGCCTCTCATTTCTCGTCCCCTCGCCCTCGCTCTCGTGTTTTTCCTTTCCTTCTCCTCCTCCGCTCTAGCTGCCCCCTCTGCCGCGGCCACATTCAACCCGAAAGATAACTTCTACATTGCTTGTGGAAGCAATGACAAGGTGACAACTCCTGATGGGAAATCATACCAATCTGACAAGGAAGCTCATGGGTTACTTTCTGCTGAGGATAACTTCCTTGTATCTGACGCTAATGCTAATGTACCTTCCAAGATATATTCCTCGGCCCGGGTTTTTAAGAAGGATGCAACGTACACTTTTAACCTACAAGACTCAGGTTGGCATTGGGTTCGTCTTTATTTCTTTCCACTTAAGACTGATGTGTTTAATCTCGAGACGGCTACGTTTAATGTTTTTACTGATGAGGTTACGCTTCTTCATGGTTTCAACACCAATAATCTGACTAAGAAAGAGTACTTGATTCATGTCAAGTCTCAGAGGTTTTCTATCAAGTTTTCGCCTCAGAAAAACTCGGCTGCATTCATCAATGCTATTGAAGTTTCAACTGCACCAGATAAGTTAATTGACGATTCAGGGCAGTCTCTTTCCCCTGTAGCTCAGATTAATGGTTTGACACAGAGCTCTCTCGAAACGGTCTATCGAGTTAATGTTGGTGGGTCTTTGATCACATCTGAGAATGATACATTGGGCAGGACATGGGTGAAAGATGAGGGTTATCTTAAGAGTAAGGCTACCGCGAAAAGCGTGACAGTTCAGACATCTATCATCAAGTATCCACAGGAAGTTACGCCTTACGTAGCACCACAGACTGTCTACGCCAGTGCGGTTGAGATGGGTGACTCGAATACCTTGCAGCCGAATTTTAATGTGTCATGGGAATTTGATGTAGAGAAGGGGTACTCTCACTTGATTAGGTTGCATTTTTGTGACATTGTTAGTACTGCTCTAAATGACTTGTATTTCAATGTGTACATTAACCAGAAAACCGCGATTTCTGGGTTGGATTTGTCCTCAATTACCAATCAGCTAGCCACTCCTAATTACCAAGACATTGTTGTAGACGCTTCTTTGATGCAAGACAAGCTTTCCATTCAAATTGGCCCGGCAAAAGTTGAGTCTGGGGCTAAAAATGCAATTCTTAATGGTGTGGAGGTGTTTAAGATGAACAACACAGCAAGGAGTTTGGATGGGGAGTTTGGTCCTGATGGGAAGGCCAGCAGTGGTGCTGGCAAACACGCAGTTGCGGCTGTGGGGTTCGCCATGATGTTTGGGGCCGCGGTTGGGTTGGGAGCGATGGTGGTCAAGTGGCACAAGAGGCCTCAGGATTGGCAAAGGAGAAACAGCTTCTCATCTTGGTTGCTTCCTCTTCATGCTGGGGACTCCACCATCTTGGGTAAGAGCAACTATGGTTCGAATAAGAGCAGCATTTTTTCGACTGGTGGGCTTGGTCGGAGGTTCACCTTCGACGAGATCAAGGAGTCTACCAAAAACTTTGAGGCCAGTGGTATCATTGGTGTTGGAGGGTTCGGTAATGTCTACATTGGGGTCTTGGATGGCAATCAGGTTTGTGCCGTAAATACATCATGTCATCTAAATATATACTACTTATCATGGCTCATGAGCGTAGCTTGGTTGCTAAAATCTCATACAGGTTAGTCTTTTATATTCCTAATGACATTGAGTCCTGATGTTGTGCAGGTCGCAGTCAAGCGAGGCAACCCTCAGTCGGAGCAAGGTATCAATGAGTTCATGACAGAGATCCAAATGCTGTCAAAACTTCGCCACAAACACTTGGTTTCTCTGATCGGATACTGTGACGAGAACAGTGAGATGATCTTGGTTTACGAGTACATGTCCAACGGACCTCTACGTGACCACCTCTACGGCAAGAACCTTGCACCCTTGTCTTGGAAGCAGAGACTCGAGATCTGCATTGGTTCAGCCCGAGGTCTTCACTACCTGCACACAGGTTCAGCCCAAGGGATCATCCACAGAGATGTCAAGACCACCAACATTCTTCTTGACGAAAACTTTGTGGCCAAGATGGCAGACTTTGGACTGTCAAAGGATGGACCAGGCCAACAGGCAGACCATGTCAGCACAGCAGTCAAGGGTAGTTTCGGATATCTTGATCCAGAGTACTTCAGGAAGCAACAACTTACAGACAAGTCTGATGTTTACTCATTTGGTGTGGTGTTGCTCGAGGCGTTGTGTGCCCGGCCTGCCATCAACCCGGCCTTACCTCGAGAACAAGTGAACCTTGCTGAGTGGGCTATGACATCCAAGAGGAAGGGTAATTTGGAGAAGATCATTGATCCAATCCTAGTTGGGACAGTAAACCCAGAGTCAATGAAGAAGTTTGCTGAGGCAGCAGAGAAATGTTTGGCAGAGTATGGAAGTGACAGGCCTACAATGGGTGATGTCCTATGGAACTTGGAGTATGCTTTGCAGCTACAAGAAGCCTCTCCCCAAGGAAAGACCGATGATCCCAGCGTGGCGCCTACACCAGCAGTGGTGGTGGATCCAGCTCCAGTAGAAAACCGACCTAGCGCCATCATTCCTGAACATGCTCAGGGAGTCGACGAGCGATCTGGGACCGCTCTGCTAGCACAGTTCAACAACCTCAGTGGAAGATAAGAAAGAAAACCAGCAACATTTTTGCTCAAAGTGGAAACTCATGTAAAAAAGAGCCCCTTTTTTCTTGATGATGCTTTGATCTGTTTCCAGCGTCATCCTCTATCAAACTCTCCCATTTACTTCCCACAGCTCAGTTCATTGGTATTATAGCATGCTTATATATCAGGGTTAATTAAGATGTTTCAAAAAGCTGTTGAAGCTTGTAAACTTACTTGCACAAATAATCCTAATACTTTTCTATAACTTGAGTGACACATGTATATGGGAGATTAGAGGTAATGAAAAGCTTTTTGCGCCGAGGAAATAAACTAGCTTAGTCATTTTCATTCAGCTAACTTAAACCCGATTTCCTACTTCGTAGCCTCTAAAAGTTTTCGATAATGCCATGTTTAATCGGTATAAATTTTCTGCCCCACTTTGTGTATCCCTCTCTTTATCACCCACACTGATGAAATTTGATGTCAAATAAGCAATGTCAGTCACAGACCCGTAATAGAAATGGCGAAAAAATTAATTTCGAGCTTAGGTATGTAAGAGATCAGACTACTGATGACATGAAGAACAAAATGCAAATCCTATCTTAAAAAGCTTTTCGCTGTCTCTTTTAACTCAAACAGAGGAAACGAAAAGAAAATTTTCTGAAATGCCAGAATTTCTGAACAGACCACCCAACATTCCCTTAGAATCTACACTACAGTAGCGATGAGTATGTTTTTGTAGCCTCTCTCAAAAGAGTTAACATCAGCTGCTAAGTTCACTATCTCTAGCTTCATTAAAATATCAGAAAACTCCATAAGAAAACATGTTTCCACAGCAGTAATGAACCCGGCTCTGCTTAACCCCATCGGGTGAAGACCGAGCCCTACAAAGTCGAAATCTAACAACCCAAAATGACGACTTCTGAAGTGGAATCAGACTTGCAGAAGATAAATTTATGGACAAACAAAAATGGAAGGAGAGAGATTCAGCAGATTCAAACGCCACGAAGAGCCTGAAAAATAGGTGGGATTTAGAAACAACCATGGAGAACAAAGAGCCAAATGACTAAATACCACCCATCAGAAAATTCAGTGGATGCAGAAACGTAGATTTAGATGGTTCTAAAACAATGGCAAGACTTCTTCTATCTAAAAATCTCCCCCAGGTCTATAAATGAGCAACTCCCATCAATGACGTGTGAACAATCTTAACCTCCCAAGTTCTGTTTTCGAGGCACCAGAATATATAAACTCCTGCTTTCCATTTCTCTTTAACATCACTCTCTCTTCTTTCGTCTCGATCATGGAGAACGAAACCGGAAAGATTAACATCTTTGGCATGGATGAGCTTTTGATGAATCTTCCACAAAAGTAAGCTTTTTGTGGGTTTGAATCATAAATTGTTTTCCGGCAATCAGGATCCTGATCTCTAATGTCATTTCTGTGCTGGTTTGTAAAACAGGAGAGGGTTATCGCGATACTACTCAGGGAAATCGAGATCCTTTGCGTGTTTGGCAGATGTCCATACATTGGACGATTTGAAGAAGAAGGATCATAGGGAGCCAAAAAAGAGAAGAAACTACACAGATAAGGAGGCGATGCAGATTCCGCCGCCTCAATGCAGGCATATATCTGGCAACACCCCACCTCCTATGCCATGCATGGTTTGAATGCAATTATGATTTGGGAGAACAATGGAAAAAGCATTGTGGACTCTCTTCCTTCTCTTTTTTGTTAGAAGTATGTTGGTCCTCGTAGAAACACAGTAGAATAATGTAAATATAGCAAGGAAAAAATTTCAGAATGACACAGAAAGTACTCCAATGTAGATGAAACAGCAACCATGCAAACGCAAGATTGCAAAACAACCAATGTCAAGCAATTTCGTTACCTAGCACTCTCGAAACACAGATAAATGGCAAACTTCCGAGGAAATCTAGCCTTTGCATAACCTCTAAATTTATGCAAAAAAAGGTTAATATAGACCAGACGCGGGATAGTAATTAATTTAAGACTCTTCCAAATTGCAGCAAGATGAAGATGTTTAAAAGAAAATCAGAGATATGAGACCCTGCACCAAAAAAAAAAAAAAAAAAAAAAAACACTAAGCAAGGCAAAATTGGCAGAAGAAAAAACCTCAATCCATGTGTTGGCTAGACCTTAAGCCGAAAACCTTTAGGTTGTCGCCAAAGATAGTGATGCAGCCACTAATGAAGCCCCAGCAGATGCAGAAGCTTAATTCACAGTACGAGCTGTTTAATCAGGCAACAGTAGATTATCTGCACAAAACTCACGTTTACAAAGCAGTATGCAGTATGATTCACATGGACTGTAATAAGTCAGAGTAAATTACAAGCTAGGTTCACCTGCTACTGCTTCACACAAGATCAATGATACTGAAGCAGGCAAATAAATGCTCCATCAAAGTAAAATATAATCCTCAACTTCCTATTGTAATTGCAACTAGCAAAAATATTTGGCTGATATACAAGATTCCAGCTAATCAAATACTTACATTGTCACCAGTTAACCCTTCTCTCCGACACAAAATGTTAATTTCATTGCCCTCTTTGAATAAGAAGAGACGAAAGTCGCCTGTGTTAGAGTCAACTACTTAAGACAGACCTAACTCAGAGTCACACGCTAGGAGAATCTATCAGTCCTCTATCTAACAAAATAAACTTAGAGGGCGATGATTTCAAGCAAAATATCCTGTGGTTTATACAAGTCTCGCCTTCTTGCCAGTTTCAGAGTTCCAATTATCAAGTAAAATGAGGTCATCACCATCATCTTCCTGAATTACCTCTTTCTTCTTGCTTCTTTTATCATCAAGCTCACATGAGGGAAGTGATTTGGGAGCATCTGTAATATCCTCCGATTTCCTTTTCTTGGACACTGGGTTAACTTCAGCTTCCTGAACTTGTTCAACCTCTAAAGCCATTCCTTGAGTTGTTTCCGCCATACTTTTACCATTTTCAAGAGAAGCGTCCTTCACTGTTTCTGTTGAAGGAGCTTGCGACCATCCAATGAGAACCATCCTATCTGGCTCCTTCTCCTCGTCAAATTCCTCTCTGCAATATTCAGAAGAAAAAAAATGACAACCAGCCATGGAAATTTGGTTCTCAATTTCTAATGCATATAAGGCAAACATTTTTAAGACACTGCATAATATCAGTTTGATCCACGACATCTACATCAGTTCATGAAATTCAGTCATCAATTGATGTCAGTGATACTGGAAGCCAACATTGCATAACCCAACCGTCAAACAGCCAAGCTAAAATCATATAGGATTCACCAATAAGATCACAAATATGTTGTAATATGATCCAAAGAGGAATACGATTATGCTAATATGATGCACCCTCAAAGAAAAAGAACACAGACAAAAAGATAATTTAACATGAGAGTTCCACTAGCACATGTCAAGTCATATAAATCTATAGGTTAGCCAAACTCTGGAAAGCAAAAGAGATAGCCAAGAACAACCTTTGCTTGATGTTGATGTTGCAGGCCAGCTCTTGTTGGAGATCCTCAACTGTGAGCATTGTACCACCAGTAATCGGAGAGGGAAGCTGGCAAAGCACCTGGAGTAATGAACACAAAACGTATGAGAAGCCAGCCAGAGCATGCACACTGACCAAACTCAGATACATGAAGTCAAGAACAGTCAGGTACCTTGTCAAGGTTCGCTTCATAATTTCGTATCTCATCTTCATCAAGATCATCACCAACCTCATAAAGCAGGGATAAACCATGCATAACTAATGGTAGGTTCATGCCCAATTTTGCTCGAACAATCTTCTGAACGAACTCACCAAACTTCATCCGTGAAGTATCTACCTCAAGAGTCAATGGCGTCTACATAAATAGCACCACATATAAGCATCAACGTAAAATGAAGCCAAAAAAGCACTCGAGGTATAAATAAATAAAAGGGGAGCGAGACGGGGAGGGATTACCTTGGAGCAGACAAAGCAAGCTTTATTTGGCTCAAATGGCTCAACTGGCATGAGAAGCATCTTTCTTTTTGGATACTCATTGCAGTAAGTCATCCTAAATTAAAGTTGCAGAGATATCAGATATATAAATAAGATACTCCGTATATAGGAACAATTACCAAGTAACGGTAACAGGATACAGCACAGATAAAAATAAAAAAACAGCCGAGACAGAATGCCAGCTTGCCCAACAGGGACATCCACACAATGCCTTTCTTCACACTGTGACCAAATAAAGAGAATTTATATAGATGATGGTTCCAAGTATCTGAAACTACGGCCCACTACAGTAGTAATATTATACCTCATACGAGACTAGTTTATCAAAAAAGGCATACCTTAAGTTTCCAAAATCCTGCCTCAGCACCTTAATGGCCTCAATAACAATCAACCCAGCAATAATGGCATTCGTCGTTGCCACAGCATGAATAATATTTCCGGCAACGCCTTTAGCTTCAAAAAGGCTATGCAGAGGAATACCAAAAGAAGCGGCACGTATATTTGCAGCAGCAGTCACAAACTCAACAGCTAACTGGTCATCTTTATCGAAAACAAGACTCCCAACTTCCTGTTCAGGAAACAATGAAATTTATTCCAAAGAGAAACACAGCTTTCGGGTTACAAAAAAACACAACCAGGGGATCAGAACAAACCTCCTCTCTCTTAGAGAAAAACAGCTTCAAAGCTTCAAGAAAAACTTTAGAGTTCTCTTCAAGGCTCCACACTTCTTGCGGATTCTTCAAGCCAAGTGTAGCCATAGCCGAGACTGACACAACGTCACACCCAGAAGAACATTTGTCTTGTGTCCCACTCCTATCTGGATTCCCATTTAGGGCACTATCAGGAAGCACATCTTTAGCATATATTGGTTTTGGTCTGGTGCGGTTTTTCCAAGTATCTTCATTAGACAATGCCATTTCAATATTGTAGCCAAAAACATGATCGTATATCCTCCTACCATAGCATTCAATATCTTCATCATTCCTACGCTCAAATACATCATCTGAATGTTCAGAAGAGCTAGCACCATCATTTGAACGCACATTGAGATCATTATCCTGATTCTTATCACCAAACAACTTGGCAAAAAGCAGCTCTTTGGCCCACACAATACAGTGAACAAACTGCAAACAAGAGTATGAATTAGCAGCAACAATATGCAGAAAGATGCAAACTGGGCGACTGTAGCAAAGTATAATTGAAGAAAAGAACGGCTACCTTTGATGGAGTGCTAGTAATAGTACAAACAGGGTATGTTTTTGGAGCAGGCTTAGGATAGCACTCATAGCATTCTGTTCTGTCCTTTATATGCACCGCAACCTGATTATGTCAACCCAAGAAACAATACACAATAACAGGAATTCAGTAAAACCAAGAGGAGCGATGGCAGTAGCATAGCATAGATCATATGAATGGCAGAATGAGGTTCATATCACAAAGGAAACATGTGTATTCTCACTCTATCTTCTATTGACCGTATTAAGAGTAAAGCTGAAAAGAAATATGGATTTACAATGTTGAAATTCCTGCAACACCTGATGTCACAACACAACAGTCACACAAACACATTGATAGATTTTGTGCTTCGTTTAACCAAATCCCCACTACATCAAAGCTAAAATGTCCTTATCTTTACACGAAAACCCTAAAAGGCAACAAAATTCATGTATGAAGATCATGAACACATATGGAGTAATTCAACAAATAGTGGATGGGTAAAACAGGCAAAGATAACAGAGACCCATAAAAGCACTAGGCAAATGAGCCCTGTCGTGCACCTTCATGGATATTATGAGTCATGCATAAAGTTGTATGTTCCAAAACAAACCCACGAATACCTTTGAATGTTTCAGAAAGTAGATAAGACTTTGTGGCATAAGTTTAAAAACATAGGGCACCGCATGAAATCGAAATCAATTACCGTTGTGGTCTCCACAAATACGATAGGAAAAGGTACTCAGACTAAAACTAGGAGGGTGGCCAATTAAACTAGTTGATCATATGCTTTGAATTGAGAGAACAATAAGAAGTGGGTGCATATGTTTTGGGGTTCAAAGAGAAAATCACCTGCCCCAAGAAACCAGTAGTCCCACTCTCAATCAATGGGATACCAGCAGCCAAGCAGATGCGGTTCACATGTCGCCTCGCATCCAAATTATCAAGGCCATTCAAAACAACATTGAACTGCTTGAAGAAGTCTACGTTGAATTCAGGGTTCTTCACATTAGCATGGTAGGCTGTAATACTTATATCGGGCCTCACCTTCAGCACAGCATCTCGAGCAACCTAGCCAAGATTTCATTTAATAACAGCAATCGGACAATTAATGACGAAACAACTAAACCAGTGCTAAACTACATACTTTTGCCTTAGATTGTCCAACATGCGACTTCCTGAACAAAAACTGTCTGTTCAAGTTGCTGACTTCTATCGTATCCATATCAACCTGCAACCAGAAATGACCAAATAAGCACTCACCGTATCCACCTCCTCATAACCCAAAGAGCCTACCCTCCTGTTTACCTACTAACAGTCGAAACGTGGAGACTATCTAGCCTCCACGTAAGCTTTCAACTGCATTTTGCTCACTACTACTCAGCCTATAGTTCAACCAACTCAAAAATGTAATCCGTAATCACAATTACGAAACAATTGTGTTTCCTAAGTTTAAGCATATCTCAACATAATTCTATTTCAGCAGATAAAGTAATAATAACCCGAATTCAAACCGTTAACAACCAAGATTTAGCCTATAGTTCAACCAACTCGAAAATGTGATCCGTAATCGCAATTACGAAACAATTGTGGTTCAACTTAATTCTATTATCAGCAAATAAAGCAATAACAATCCGAATTCGAAATCGACTCATTAACCACCTAGATTTACACCTGAGCCATAATAACTAACCCCATCAAAAATTCCCAATTTCAGCAAAACCCTAAAAAATCGAAACCAAAATTCGACAC
This sequence comes from Spergularia bocconei, assembly GCA_963457585.1. Taxonomy (NCBI): domain Eukaryota; kingdom Viridiplantae; phylum Streptophyta; class Magnoliopsida; order Caryophyllales; family Caryophyllaceae; genus Spergularia; species Spergularia bocconei. The sequence goes on along the minus strand of OY734958.1, from coordinate 21,894,003 downwards.
CCAAATGCGACAAATAACGTAAATTAGAAGATACCAAAATTGAAAAAAAAGGGGGGGGAGAGAAAACTAACGATATGAATGTCTCTGAACCCAGAAAGAGCTAGGGTTTTGAGAAGCTCGCACCCAATTCCACCTGCTCCCACCATCATCACTTTCAAACCCTAATTTCCACAATTAACAACATTAATTAGAAAAATACCAACAAATATTAAATGCTTATAAAACAAATCTCAATTTAACCGACTCCAATCGAAAAAATTAAACCCCTAAATCAAACTCAGTAAAAAAAAACAAGAGCGCAGTAAAAAATAAAAAGCATGGTGGTCGTGCAAGTGGGTACGTGAGGAATTACCTTGATATCGTCAAACTGTAACGAAGAAGCCATTGAAGAGAGAGGTAGAAAACTGAAAATGTTTTCTTTTGATTTTTTTTTATTTTTTTATTTTTGATTATTATATTTTTGAAGGAGTGTGAAGGTGAAAGGGTTTTAGAGTGGGTAGATGTGTGCTTTTATGAAGGAGGAGTGATGGGTTAGATTTTTTTATTCTTAAAATAATGATAATGATTTATTTAATTAATGTGTTAAAATGGATTTTAATTTTATTTTTTAATGAGTCTCATGGCTGATAAATGGGCGCCAAAAGGTGGATAGAAGAGATGACTATACTCATAAGTCAACACTCCAAAGAGAAGAGAAGATCGATCGTCTCTCCTCACCAACCAAGTCAAGTAAGTCATATTACTCAGCCAAAAAAAAAAAAAGTCAAGTAAGTCATAGGACTATTGAGAGGGAGATGGATAAATGAAATCGAAAATCTTGCTTTGTGTTTCGGTTTTGTGTATCGTTTCATTTTTGACATATCAAGATACGTGTGAGAGTGTGACAAGTTTTAAAACATAACTTTAAATCTTGACTTTAATACTATTGTTTCGACCTTATTAGTAAGTGTGATGTATGATGCATAGTTGATTGTTACATCGCCAAGCGTAAAAGACCTCATTAGGTGCAATGTTAAGGAGCTACTAAGGAAGGGTAGTGACACTAAGTAATTTCATTTTCTCATCTCAAATTTTGTTGGATTGGTATATAATTAATTTAGGTGATACTATTGAGTACACTAAGAACTAGTAAACGATGTATTCATCACACATAAAAATATTAAAGTTCTCCCTTATGATAAGTGGTCGACAGAGTGTGTTTTATGTGTTTAGTATCATGATCATATGACGATTGAGGTAATAAATACGCTGACTGTATTCTGGGCGTTTTTCTGCAGTTACGACACAAAGTTTTTCTATTTAAGAGCCCCCCCCAAAAAGTTTCAGCACCTTCTGTCTTTACTTTGATTATCATTTTCTCCGCCCTTATACTCCACAAAAAAAATTACATAAAAATGGTGGGTACTCAAGGAAGAGCACATAAAGTAACCGTGAGGAAGCGAACAAAGGTTTGTGAGGTATAATTTTCTCATTTCATTCAATCATTTATTGTACGTTCAATTAATTTGGTTAAGTAAAATTTAGGGATTTTGGTGTTCACTTGTTATCAGATTTGTAAATTGATTAATGCGGTTAAATTGGGGGTTTAAGTGAAATAGAAGATTCAGGACTTTCTTGTTTTAATTTGTGATTGAATTCTTTAGTTGAAATTCGATTGAGATTCTAATCAGTTTTGAGTAACATGAAAAATTAAAGAGACATCAAAATCTTTTCCATTAGTTTTGTTTTTTTCTCCAACGACTTCATTTGCAATTGATCCAATTCATTTTTTTTAGTACATGATGTGAAAATTCACTGTCTATTAAACATTCTCAAAATCACATATATTTAGCTTCCTCACGATTAGTCACAAATATCGATATGAATTGCCTGCATCGATCATGTGCTTCAACAAACAAATCAGACGAAACATGTGTTTCTGCACAAGATCTATCCAAGTTCTAACCCTTCGTAGAATAAGGTAACAAAACATGTGTTTGGGGATAGAAAACATTGATTTCATTTCACCATATAAATTAGACAAATTAGCAATCGAAAAATCATATGAAACTCTACTCACTACTTTCCGACAATGTTTTAGCATATCACTCACTAAAGTAAATCGTATTCAGAAATATCGAACAAACATAAACCATCCAAGTGGACAACGAGACTACCAAAAAGACAAAAAACACACAAAACTAGTGTGTAGACTGTGTACCACTCCACACCAAACTTTCACTCTTCACCTAGTCACCTTCCTTTACTTTTTTTTTTTTTCACCATTCATCTTCCTTCTCTTCGTCTCCCCTCTTTCTCTTCACTGTACAAAGTACACTTTCCACTTCCCCACAAATCATACCTCCCGGCCGCCTAAACGCAGCGTTTCATTCAACAAACTCAGGTCCGTCCGTACAACATAAACCCTAATTTCTCCCCTTTTAATTCTTCCAATTTTCCTTTTTTTTTTTCTTTCTAGGGTTTAAAGTTAATAACTTTCCCTCTTTTTTTTACGTGATCACTCTGTAATTATGACTTATTGTGCGAAATTTTATCAATGTACCTTGATTTTCGTTGCTAATTTCGGATCAATTTTACTAATTTGTGATTAATTTCGTGATTTTTGTCTGAATTTTTGATGAATTTAGGGAGGAGAAATGAAGCGTGGAGCTGGGGATGTTTGTACAGGTAGTCTACAAATCTTATTCTACAAGTTTCTTTTTTTCTGTTTGTTGGTTCAAATCTTCCTGCTTTACTTGATATACGTTTATAATTCGGCGTAATCTCGAATGTTTTTGAAGCCGTTATTCTTACACACATGGTAGACCACTATTGTTGTAATGTTTCTTGTTTTTAATTTTGTTGCATGTCAATGTTAGTGAGAAGGGTACCCTTGTGATTATTTGCTTCTCGTATCGTGTTGTCATTTGGTTTCGCTTGATTGCATGGTATCTTATGGACTATAATAGAGGAAATGCGGGTTATTGGGGGGGGGGGGTGTTAGGGAAAAGGGTACCCTTATGATTATTTGATCCTCGTGTCGTGTTGCCATTTTGTTTTGCTGGATTGCATGGTATCTTATAGAGTATTTTAGAGGAATGCGGGTAGGGCGGGGTTGGGTGTTTGGGAAGGCTGTAATGTTCTATGTAGAGTTCTAAAAGTGGAAGTTAATTCAAGGTTTTCCATGCGTGAGAGTTGGGATTGCTACAGTGTTTTGCGACTCCTCGTGATTGGTTTTTATAGGAAAGATTTGCATTTCGGGTTGGGGTGGGGGGTGGGGGTGGGCATGAGGTGATTGGGGATGTGGTTTTAAATTTCAGGTGGTTATTTTCATGTGGAATTTACCTTTTTTGTGTCTTACATATTTTAGATAGTATCACCAGTCAAACTGCGATGAGTTTATGTGATAATTTCGGAAGTTCTAGTCGTGTATCTTGCTTGTGCTGTATGTTGATTGTTGACCTTATATATTTCTTGTCTGGAACAGATCATTACCCTCCCAATTTAAAAAAACCGAAGTTGCCTGGTGAAGGGGAAGGTAAAGTTATAGATTATTCTTCTCCATTCGCAGTACAACACTTAATAAATAATCTGGATTATGGGAAGTACGGGAGTGTGACGAAAGATATACACGCCTTGATTGCAAGGAAAATGCAAATGCTGAACTCTTTCGTCACACTGTATCCGGAGCTGGACAATGATCCCGACCTAAAGAATGATGAGGCTAAATCTGATGTTCCAACTAGTAGCCAAGTCTATATAATTGAGTCGGATGAAGAGAATGACGGAGACCAGATACCTGTTTATCAGTTTCAAGGGATATCCTTCCCCAGACCCACCCTTCAACTAGTTACGGAACACTTGCTGGTGAGGTTTTCTGCATAACTGTTAGTTCGAAACCTGTATTGCATCAACTGTAGAATCATCGTAGATTCCCACTGTCGTGTTTAGTTGTTGAGTGCATATACTCCTGTGAGCGCTGTGACTTCTCTTAACATATTTTGTCTCTTGTTCCAAGTCCTAATTATTTTATACCATTTTACGTACGGCTGTGTTCTTTGTTATGAAACTATTTTATGTGGTTGAGATTACCTTTAAAAATTCCGTTGCAAATTGTCAACTGCACAATCTAGTAACTTTAGTGGCTTTGGAAGGAGGAGATAAATGGCATCTGATTTACAAATGCAGTTTGCGTGGTTTGTGCTTGTGCGTGTAAGGCTGTATTGGCCAGTATGAATGAAACAAAATATTCACGATATCAATGCATATAATGCCTGTCAGATCTATTAATGCACATCTTTATGTCGAAAATCCAGCCCTGCTAAATACATGTAGGTAGCACTTTATAATGTGGAGTTGTGGACTTATATTGTCTTAGTTACTTTTTACTCTCTTGGGCCATCCCCTTTTTACCTCATGACTTATAAAGAGTCTATACTAGCTGCAATTATGCTGACCAAGATGGTCATATGTTAAAGTTGCTGGTGGTTCTTGAGGTTTATGATAATGCAAAGCATTTTCTTTCTTATTTTCTTCCGATTATTTGTATTGCAGGTTGATAATCAACAGAGAAGCAAAGCTGTAAAAGCAGAGGCTGAAGATGTTCACAAGATTAAAGACAAAGGTCTCTATCTTGGTGTCGAAGATGATTTAAGTGAGGAAGATCCTGACTCTACTGCTGATGATGGGTTATCAGATATATGGAATGAGATGAATTTTGCATTAGAAACGTCCAAGGTACTTGGCCTATGTCGTTATTTGCTGGGGGTGATTCGTAATTGGTTTCATTTTTTTTTTGTCTCTTTTAGTATCCGTTTATGTACGTTCTTATAATCTTTAGTTGAAGTGTCTGGTTGGAAACAGTTGCAGAGTATACTGGCTTGTTTTATTTATGTCAAATAATAGCTTCAGCATTTGCTGGAGTGGGTTAAATGGTTACATAAGGCCTTGAGTCAACCTAGGTTACGGAGATGTAAAAGTCAGATGCTATGTATGCATTTTGTTTTACTGATGTTTAGCTTGTAATCTTTCAGAGTGTCTTCAACTTTTCTTATCATATACGAGGTCACTATTATACTTGAATATAGATTTTTGCGTCTTTCATAAATTGGTTAACTAGAACATCTGGAGCTTGAACCATCCTTTTGGTGTTTCTGGTTGTTTATTTTAAGTCAAGTCAAGATCTGTCCTGTCTTCTGCTTGGGTTCCTTCTTCTTTGGTGAAAAGAGTGCTTCTCTTATTTGATGAGATATGTTGTAGGCAATGCTTATTTGATCCAGGTTCTTGTGCTTGCAATAGAAACCTGTCACCAGTTTTTACCTTATTTTGTTAAGATGTGATGACCTGAATTGGTGTATCCTTTTACAATTTTTTTTTTTGAGATCAGTCTCAATAAAATTAACCATTATGCATTTATGCCGTAGTCTCTGGTCTCCTTCTAATGGAATAATATGATTATAGTTTGATAGCCATGCCTTGCTTTTTGATATTATTTTTGTTTAATCTTTGCCTCATGTTGTAGCAGATTGTTGCCCTTGCCAACTTAGTGTTGCATCATACTAGTGCAGTAGTAGTTTCTGTATCCCCTATTACTTTGGTAGTCTTCTTCTAGGGCCTCATTGGGGTACCCTTTCAATGTTATCGTGTGCATTTTGATCCTTTTCTTGTCTGATTGATTGTTAAGTAACTCCTGGTTCTCTTCTTGCCTCATAAATGTCACCTATAATAAACGTAACTATAAGTTCCTCGATATGTTTTTTCTTGTAGGATGTTCAAGTTGATAGATCATCTGATGATTCAGAGGAGGAGGATGAGGGCTGCGATCATTCATTTGTGCTCAAAGATGATATCGGTTATGTATGCCGCGTTTGTGGGGTAGTGAAGAGGGCAATTGAGACTATATTTGACTTCCAGTACAAAAAGGTATCAGCTATCCTCCTCTATGATTTTGCAAATTTCTCTTTGCATTCTACCTGTATGAAAGTGAGCAATGTGTTCTGACTATTGGGTATGCTGATGTACTTTAAGGACTCATCAAGCTTTGCTGCTTTCATGTGATTGAATCTTCCTGCTTATGTGATACACTTATGTGTTGCACCTCCAAGTTGAGGTTATATATTGACTGTCCCCAAAAGAAAATCTGATGGAATTTCTTAGCTAATGTGGGTTACATACTTGTGCAAGGCTTCACATGTGAAGTTTTAGCACTTCGAGATCTTTATAATAAGGATACTCATAAATGCAGTGAAATCAAATAAGTGAAAGTTAATGCATAATCTTGTTTAATACATGTATTGCAATAAGAAGTATATGGGTTATTGCATACAGTATATGTTTTGATGCTGTGGTCTTGCTGGTATGTTCGACTGCATATTAATTGTGGCAACTCCTTTTAAATATAAACTGTTTGTCTCCTTACTGACTTTGTTTGCCTACATTGATCCTCTGCATCCCATATTGACATGCATCTTTTGTGGCTCCCTTTTGGACTTTTTTCAAATCCTTTTTAATCTTGCTTTCTTGCCAAAACTTTTACTTTTGATACCAGGCTGCTCGGGTGAGAAATTATCGATCCGAGTCACGGTATAACAAAGATTTGGAGAACTCTGGGGCTGACTTGGATGGAATTAAGCTGTCAGGGCATAATTTGGCTGTAACTGAAATCTCTCCCCATCCGAGACATAAGAAGCAGATGAAACCGCACCAGCTGGAAGGTTTTAACTTTTTATTAGGCAACTTGATAACGGACAATCCTGGTGGCTGTATATTAGCTCATGCCCCTGGGTCAGGAAAGACTTTCATGATAATCAGTTTCATGCAAAGTTTTCTTGCCCAATATCCAGATGCTAGGCCATTGGTTGTGCTGCCTAAGATTATCCTTCCTACGTGGAAGAAGGAGTTCCAGAGGTGGCAAGTGGAGGACATTCCTCTGCTCGATTTCTACTCCATGAAAGCGGATAACAGGATTCAACAAAGGGAAGTTCTTAAACAATGGGTAGACAAGCGAAGTATACTGTTTTTGGGATATAAGCAGTTCTCCACTATTGTCTCGGGTGATCGCACCTGCAAAATAACTGCCTATTGCCAGGAAGTTCTGCTGAAATGCCCAACCATTCTCATCTTGGATGAAGGGCACAACCCTAGAAATGATGACACTGACATGTTAAACACCCTTGCTGCAGTCCAGACGCCTAGGAAAGTTGTGCTGTCAGGTACTCTTTACCAAAATCATGTCAAAGAGGTCTTCACAATCTTAAACTTGGTCCGGCCAAAATTTTTGAAGTTAGAGACTCCTCGCTTGATTAAAAAACGCATCTTGAGCCGAGTTGCTTTTGATGGGTTCAAAAAGCATTTGAAAGGCAATGCAGAGAGTAACTTTTATGACCTTGTTGAGAACACCCTCCAGCAGGAAGCTGATTATAAAAGAAAGGAGGCTGTCATAAAGGACCTGAGGGAGATGACGAGCAGGGTCCTACACTACTACAGGGGAGACTTCCTGGATGACCTCCCTGGGCTCTTAGACTTCACTGTTCTTCTTCAGCTAAAGCCTCAGCAGAAGCGTGATGTTCAGGAGTTGAAGAAGACGGAAAGAGCAGCATTCAGATTTAGTTCTGTGGGTAGTGCTGTCTACACCCACCCAATGCTGAGGCAACTTAGCAGAAAAGCTGGTGATGAAAAAAATTCATTGCCTAGCGATCAGAGGGTCGATGAGCTTATTGAAAAGATAGATTGGCGAGACGGTGTGAAAGCTAAGTTCTTCTACAATCTGCTGGGTCTCTGTGAAAGTACTGGTGAGAAATTACTGGTCTTTAGCCAATATTTGTTGCCCTTGAAATTTCTGGAAAGGCTCGTGGTTTGTAGGAAAGGGTATCGAGTGGGTAAGGAAATATTCATGATAAGTGGTGACACTTCGGGTGAATTACGCGAGACTTCGATGGAGCAGTTTAACACATCTCCAGACGCTAGAGTATTCTTTGGGTCTATCAAAGCTTGTGGGGAAGGCATATCATTGGTCGGAGCTTCTCGTGTCATAATATTGGATGTACATCTAAATCCATCCGTCTCCCGGCAGGCAATAGGGCGTGCATTTAGGCCTGGACAGGAGAAGAAGGTCTACGTGTACAGACTTGTTGCTGCAGACTCACCAGAAGAGAAGGACCACCTGACATGCTTTAAGAAAGAACAGATTGCTAAAAGGTGGTTCGAATGGAACGAGTACGGGAACCAGGACTTTGACTTGGTGGAAGTTGATCCCAAAGAGTGTGGTGACCGGTTTCTGGAGTCTGATATGCTAGGTAGTGACATTCAGTCATTACATACAAGGTTAGTTTTGATAGTCCATCTAATATTTCCTTTGTGATTCCGGCCTTTTTTTTTTTTTTTTTTTTTTTTTTCTTCTTTTCTGAATCTTTAATAAAACTGGTTTGATTTATATATTCTCTGCAGGTGAATTTCGACGAGGACTGGTGGTGGATGGGAATCCTGGAGATGGTTTCAAGTTTCTACCATTCTCGACTGCACAGAATGTTAACTCCATTTGAATACATTAATCTGTACTAGGAAGTATAAATAGAAAGCTCGGTGCTGCGCTCCTATGTCTATCGAACATAGCTTTTGGATGTATCAAGTGCCGAACTTTAGCGCAGTGCGATCCTGCAATCTGCAACTGTTGTAGATGGATTGTGTTTTGTGTATGTATATACATTTGAAAGCACATATGTTGCTCGAGACATCGTTAGGTATCTTGTGTCTCCTGAAGAGTAGCATTGTGCATTTTGGCCATACAGTGTATCGTTTCGAACCCTTGAGGTAAATCTGGGTGATGACGATGGTTATTTTTGTCATACAGCGTCTAAATATAAGTACCGTTTAGCGATTATATTAATGAAACTTCCTCCGTACTAACACAAAAAAGACCCGACTAGCTCACACACTCCGCACCAAAAATTCACCATTCGTCTTCCTTCTCTCCCTCTTTCCTCTTTTTTCTTCACTGTACGAACCAACAGCTCAACACTTTCCATTTTCCAGTTTCCACAATTATTCCTCTCCGGCCGCCCTAAACGCAGCGTTTTATCAGGTCTGTCCTTGCGACACAAACCGTAATTTCTACCCATCAATCCCCTTTTAATTCTTCCAACTTTCCGTCGTTTTTACGTGATCGCTCTGTAATTATGACTTATTCTGTTACCTTGGTTTCTTCTGCTAATTTCGCATCAATTTTACTAATTTGTGATTAATTTTAATGATTTTTGTCTGAATTTTTGATGAATTTAGGGAGGCAAAATGAAGCGTGGAGCTGGGGATGTTTGTACAGGTAGTCTACAAATCTTATTCTACAAGTTTCTTTTTTCTGTTTGTTGGTCCAAATCTTCCTGCTTTACTTGATATACGTTTAGAATTCGGCGTAATCTCGAATGTTTTTGAAGCCGTTATTCTTACACACATGGTAGACCACTATTGTTGTAATGTTTCTTGTTTTAATTTTGTTGCATGTCAATGTTGGTGAAAAGGGTACCCTTGTGATTATTTGCTTCTCTTATTGTGTTGTCATTTGGCTTCGCTCGATTGCATGGTATCTTATGGACTATTATAGAGGAAATGCGGGTTAGGGCGGGGCGGGGGTCGAGTTCTAAAAGTGGAAGTAAATTCAAGGTCATCCATGCGTGTGAGTTGGGATTGTTATAGTGTCTTTGACTCCTTGTGATTGGTTTTGATGGGAAAGATTTGCATTTCAGGTGGGCATGGGGGTGATTGAGGATGTGGATTTAATCTTCAGTTCGAAAGATGCAAATCCCAGTAACAGATCATTTGTAGAATCCTTGTAGATTCCCCTTTCGTTGTTAGTTGTTAAGTGCATATATTGCTGTGACTTCTCTTTACATATTTTGTCTCTTGTTCCAAGTTCTAATTGTTTTCCATTTTACGTAATGCTGTTTTTCTTTGTTATGCAACTATTTTATGTGGTTGATATTACCTTTTAAGGTTTCCGTTGCAAATTGTGAACTGCACAATCTAGTAACATTGGCTTTGGGAAGGAGGAGATGAATGGCATCTGATTCATAAAATGCAGTTTGTTTGGTTTGTGCTTGTGCGGATATTTTTTCCTTTTTTTTTCTTTTTGGCTGAAGACTTGTAGCTAGCACTCTATAATGTAGACGTATGATGTCTTAGGTACTTTTACTCTCTTGGGCTATGCCCTTTTTACTTCATGACTTCTAAAGGTTCTATATTAGCTGCTAAATATGCTGACAGTGATGCTCATAATGTTATATATGCTAGTTGCTGCGGTTCTGAAAGTTTGTGATAATGGCAAAGCATTTTCTTTCTTATTTTCTTCCAGAAATTTGTCATTGCTGGTTGATAGTCAACTTGGAAGCAAAGCTGTAAAAGCAGAGGCTGGAAATGTTCATAAGGTTAATGACAAGGTCTCTACTCTCTACCTTGTCGTTGAAAATGACTTAAGTGAGGATTATCCTGACTCTACTGCTGATGATGGGTTATCTGATCTAAGGAATGAGATGAATTTTGCGTTAGAAACGTCCAAGGCACTTGGCCTATGTCGTTATTTGCAGGAGGTGATTCGTAATTCCTGTCAATGCTTAAATGCTTGGTCTCTTTTGGTATCCGTTTCTGTACTTTCTGATAATCTTTAGTTGAAGTGTCTGGTTGGAAACAGTTTCAGAGTACACTGGCATGTGTTATTTATGTCAGATAATAGCTTATGCATTTGCTGGAGTGATTAAATTGTTAGATAAGGTCACGAGTCAATCTAGGTTGACAACTTGACGGAGATGTAAAAGTCAGATGCTATGTATGCATTTTGGGTTACTGATGTTTAGATTGTAGTAATTCAAAGTGTCTTCAATTTTCTTATTATATTGGTCATTAGTATAAATTGACAAGGGAAGGCTTGCCCTCATTACACCCTTGTGGTGGGACCCTTCCCCGGACCCTCGCTTGTCGGGGACGCCAATGTGCGCCGGGCTGCCCTTTTATTGGTCATTAGTATACTTGAACATAGATTTGTAATCTTTCAAAAATTGGTTTTATGCCTTGAACTTCGGAAACTTGAACCATCCTTTTGGTGTTACTGTTTGTTTATTTAACTCAAGTCAAGATCTGTCCTGTTTTCTGCTTGGTTTCCTTCTCTTATTGAGGAGAGATGTTCTTGATACTGCTATTAGTTCTCAGGTTCTTATAATGGAATTTGGCACCTCTTCTGTTTTTTCATTGGAGTAAAAAGGGGTGTGGGGTTGGTTGGGTCCCTATAATAACTGAAAAACCAGAGTATTTCATTTAGAGCAACCTTAAATGTCCTTTTTTCCCCTTTTGATAGTAGGAAAGTCCTCATTCTTGTGCTTGCAATAGAGAACTGTCACCAGTTTTCCCCCTTTATTTAGAGATCAGTCTCAATGAAGCGAATTACAAATACCCTCCCTGATGACAGTAACCATTATGCCTTAGTCTCTGATCTCCTCCTAGTGGAATTTGTGATTATAGTTTGATAGCCATGTCTTTGCCCCATGTTGTAGCAGATTGTCGCCCTTGCGTAGTTGTTGTTGCACTATACTATCACAGTAGTAGTTTCTGCATCCACTATCACTTTGGTACTCTTCCTCGCAGGCCTCATTGGGGTAACCTTTCAATGTTATGCTGTTTGTTTTGATCCTTTTCTTGTACTGTTGATTGTTAGCTAACTCCTGGTTCTCTCTCTTGTCGCATAAATTCACCTAGAATAAAACTTTTCCGCAATTTGAAATGCAACTATAATTTCCTCGATATGTTTTTCTTGTAGGATGTTCAAGTTGATAAATCATCTGATGATTCAGAGGAGGAGGAGGAGGAGGGGGAGGGATGCGATCATTTATTCTTCTTAAAGGATGACATCGGTTATGTATGCCATTTTTGTGGAGTCGTTAAGAGGGCAATTGAGCCTATATTTGACTCAGTACATAAAAATTTTAGCTACGAATTATGATCCTGTATGATTTTGCAATTTTCTCTTTGCATTCTACCTGTATGAAAGTGAGCAATGTGTTCTGACTAACGGGTATGCTGATGTACTTTTAAGGACTGATCGAGCTTTGTTGTTACGTGTGATTGGATTTCCTAGTTGAGGTTATATATTGAATGTCCCCAAAGAAAAATCTCATGGAATTTTTTTAGGTATTCCGGGGGGTAGCATTCCTGGGCAAGGTTACATGTGACGGTTTTAGCTGTTTGAGATCATCTTAATAAGGATGTACGTGAATGCAGTGAAATCTAAGAAGTGAAAGTACATGCATAGTCTTGTTTAATTCATGTGCTGCATATGTATATGGGTTATTGCATATACGAAGTATATCTACATTAAATATAGGTTTTTGGTCCCAATTGATGACGTGGTCTTTCTATATTATTGATTTTATATTATTTGTTGTGGCAACTCCCTTTTAGATACAAACTGATCATCTCCTGACTAACTTTGTCACCTACATGATACCTCGGCATCCCATATTGACATGCATCTTTTTTGTCTCACTGTAGGACATTTTTCAAGTTCTTTTATATTTGCTTCCTGGGCAAAACACTTACTTCTCTTGATACTAGGCTGCTCGGGTCAGAATTTATCAATCTGAATCACTGTATAAGAAAGAGTTGGAGAACTTCGACCAATCTGAATGGTACTAAGCTGTCAGGGCATGATCTGGCTGTAACTGAAATCTCTTCCACTCCGGACATAAGAAGCAGATGAAACCGCACCAGTTGGAGGGTTTTGACTTCGTATGAGGCAACTTTATATCTGATAATCCTGTTGGCTGTATATTAGCTCATGCTCCTGGGTCAGGGAAAACTTTCATGATAATCATGTTCATAAACAGGACTCAACGAAGGGAAGTCTTGAAACAATGGGTAGACATCGAAGTATACTGTTTTTGGGATATAAGCAGTTCTCTACTATTGTCTCGGGAGATCTCACCTGCAAAATAACTGTTCATTGCTAGAAGGTTCTGCTTAAATGCCCAACCATTCTCGTCTTGGATGAAGGGCACAACCCTAGGAATGATGACACTGACATGTTAAACACCCTTGCTGCAGTCCAGATGCCTAGGAAAGGTGTGCTGTCAGGTACGCTCTATCAAAACCATGTCAAAGAGGTCTTCACAATCTTAAATTTGGTCCGTCCAAATTTTTTGAAGCTAGAGACTCCATTGATTAAGAAACTTTATTTGAGCCGAGTTGCGTTTGATGGGTTCAACTGTTTAAGAAGCATTTGAATGGCAATGCTGAGAGGAACTTTTGTGACCTTTTTTTAGCACAACCTCCACCAAATGCTGATTATAGAAGAGAGGAGGCTGTCAGAAGGACCTGAGGGTGATGACGAGCAGGATCCTACTACAAGGGAGACTTCCTTGATGACCTCCCTGGGCAGTGGGCACTTGGAGTTCACTGTACTTCTTCAGCTAAAGCCTGGCCCTCAACAAAGTCGGTGATAAACTTCATTTGCCAGCCGGTGGGAGGTTTGATGAGCTTGTTGAAAAGATAGTGGGATGGTGTGAAAGCTAAGTTTATTAACAATGTGCTGGGTCTCTGCGAAAGTACTGGTGAGAATTTATTGGTCTTTAGCCAGTATCTTTTGCCCGTGGAGTGTCTGGAACTTCTTTCTGGTCATAGGAAAGGGTATCACATTGGTGGGGAATTTTTTTATGATGCTGGTGATACCTTGGGTGAGCAGTGAGAGACTTCACTGGAGCAGTTTAACACACCTCCTGAGTCCTGACGCGCAAGTCTTCTTTGGATCTATGACTATTGTTGCCCCGTGCAGGCTAAGATCATAGTAAAGACGAGCTATGCTGCTACCTTTTCGGGGTATGATGAATATGTACTAGTGGATAAGTTTGTGGATGCTGGCTTGAAGAAGCACTCCTCCATGCAGAGTAAGCAGTTATGTAGTTCCAATATTACCTCTTTTTGACTTTTTCGCATTCTCTTAACAAAAAATAATCTGCTTCAGTGATTGTTTGCTTCATATATTATCATAGTACTAGTGTTTGACGAGTATCTTACCCTAGCACAAAGCTGATTTGGTTTCACTATCATGATTTCCGTTGGACTCAGGCCACCTCTCTATATAGTTTTGCTGTTCCTGCTTCCTGATGTTGTAAGCTTAATGTAGACAACATTTGAACGTGTCATTACTATACCCTTGTCAAATTCAGTTCACAGAATTTCAAATTTTTGATCCATTAGCAAATTTGACTCTTGGACAAATGGTGAGAGAATCTCTATGGCTGGGTAGCATCTTTTAACTATTCTCTTGAAGTTGTTCTGCGTGGCATGTTGCATATGTAAAAGAAAATGATTCGCTTTCAATTTCCGAGAAGCGAAATTGTTATGCGCGTTATGATTTTTTCAATTGGGGTTTTCTATGCAGCTACAGTTTCTGCGCTTGATACGAAAAAGCTCCTGAAGGAATTCATGCGTGATTGGTGATGATGATAATGGCCTTTTTCATTACTTCAGTTGCAATGTGTCTGTCACTTGTAGGCAGTGTGACCAAGAAGTTACCTGATGCACCTCCTTGTAATGAGACCAAGAAGTTACCTGATGCACCTCCTTGTAATGACCTGGGTTCCCCTGATATGGAAGCTCGGCCACCTTCACCTGCTCCAGCATTGAGTGATATAGATCTCCTTTCCGATGGACTGACAAGATTAAGTGTGCTGGAGGAGGCCGTCGATACACTGCAATCAAAGCTTGAAGAGAGAGGGAGAGCTATCGGCATTTGAACGGCTTCTTTTCCAAGCGCGGCCTATGTTACTCTTTAACTATGTGTATTAAACAGTGAACTGCTATTCGTTATGCTGTGAAATCTATGTATGCGGATTATGAGAATCCTCCAATTCCAAGGTGGAATGAAAAGAAGGGCAGCCTTCTTGAAATGTCATTGAGCAGTTTTGTACTTTGGACACCGTTAATAATTTCGTCTTTTCTCTAAAAAAAAACTCATGTTCGGGGTCTATAACCATTAGACACCCCATTAGCCATTAGTTAGGCTATCCACGTCATCAATGATGTGAGCTTGTGAAGACTTGAACCTGTAACCTCCGAGTTACAATTTTAACACTTCAACCACCAAGGCAGCTGATTTTTATTGATACTTTTATTAATAAAGTTATATATAAAAGATTTGAGATTTTAGGAGACAATTTCGGAAATAATTTTGGACGAGATACTCTGAATCCAATCAAGTCGTTTTTGTTTTTGGAGATAATTTATGAAGTAATATGTATAGGCGCAATATATTAGGAAATATCACATCTTGGGTTTGTTTCGTTTTAACTCAAATACGGGTCAACGGGTGGAGTTAGAGTTAAAAAAAAAGTGGGTTAAAAAGTAGTAGGAGTTAATATGAATTACAATTCACAAAAACGGGACCCGAAAATAACGGGTCACGGGTCAAAAATTGTAATTCGTACATAAACATAATGTACAGAAAAATTCGATACTTACTAAATTGTTTTCATCAATCAAATATAAGTTTTCTAAGATTATACCAAATTAAAAGCGTTTTTTTCATCTTAATTATAGAAAAAGTGGGACAAAGGGCCATCTCAAGTTTAACCCAAAGAATACTGGTTGAAACGAGTTCGAGTTATTTATGGCCAGGACTTGATCAGGGAAAAAATGGGTTATGAACCTTGAACAACGGGTCACATTTGGTCGGTTAAATTTTTTACAGTCCTAATATTTTGCGTTAAGTATGGATAATAAAATAGAGTTATAACCAAATTCATGTAACAACACGTGCAATTTTGCACGGGCTATTAAACTAGTATGATACTATTAGGATGAAACTCCACTTGTCGTTGTCAAAAAAAAAAAAAGAAAAAAGAAATACACTCCCCTTGTCTACTAGAGAAGTCCCAACAAAAAAAAAAATTAGGTTGGATTGTGAAGCCCAGCCCAGCTCACACTCACTTCCCCGCTCAAAATTTCGTTTCAAATAAACACTGTATTATTTTATTATTTTTTTGACGTAAAATACTGTATTATTATATAAACAGAATACCAACTCATTATTCCCCTCATTGCATTTTAAATTCAGTCTCCTACTCATCACTTTCTCCCTCTTTACTTTCTCTCTCCATCTTCGTCTACTTCCTCTGTTTTTTTTTTTTTTTACCCGTGCAAAATTGTACGAGCTGTTATGTAATATAAGCGATGACTCAGTTGTATACTACAATTTAAACAAAGAAATGATGGCTACTTTTATACTTCTCATTTATAATGTAGCCGATGAGTCATTTAGGTAGTGTCATTAATGGATGCACATTTTTTTTTAAAAAAGAGACCTAACAATGCAGTGTCATAATTTGATATCAACTGAAAACGTACTAGCACAATGAAGCGTAAGCCGAGGCCAGGTTGAACCGTCTGATAGAGTTGGCTCATGCTAGGAATGCTGCAAGGAATGCTGCCGTGGATGCTCGATTTTCGAAGAATGAGCAGATCCACTCGCAATTGCAGACTAACGTGGCACATCAGGTTCATCCTTTTTTGTCTCTTCAGTGTTTTGGCTGCAACCACAGTTCCTCAGGTATTTGATAATTTTATGCGTTTTTTTTTTGTAAGTTTTTAGGTTTTGATACCTCTTATTTCAATGTTATTAATTTTTTGAATTTGTGTGTAGATGTTTGCGACCCGCAGAATGATTCCAGAGATTGACAACTTGCCTAATCTTGTTCTTGAGTCGGAAGGTGTTTGGGCCTAAATTTCGGGTTTAGTCCGACAAGGACAAATTGACAGATACATAGTCATATCGACTAAGGATCAAATCATGTTATCGAGTAGAAACACATCTTGGACGCCTACATATGGATTTAATCAGATAAAGTGATTAGACAAACAGTTAGTCTCACATAATATTCGAGCAGATATTCAATTTGACAGTCCATCGAGGAGCCAGACAATCCATCGAGGAGCCATAAAATCCATCAAGGAGCCATACATATCAAACATCGACCTATCGAGGTCACTCATCGACCTGTCGAGGTCAACCATCGACCAGTCGAGGTCAACCATCAACCTGTCAAGTAGCCTACTAAGAAGATCGTCACACGTCGATGGCAACTACAGATGCGGAATAAGCAAAGTATGAACTATGTTCTCCTAAATATGCTCAGCAAACTCTGTTACATACAAGTGTTAGTGAGGTTGCATGATCTCCATCAAAATAGCAAGGGGTTGACTCTTTGACCATGTCTATGATAATGAATAGAAGAAGTCTACAACAACCTCCTATTTTCTCTCCAACAATATCTTATTTTCTCTCCAACAACCAAGAACATGTATTGAGATGCCAAGAGTTAGTTGTGGACTTATTCAGCAAGGAAAGTATCTCCAAGGAACACGAAGTCAAAGTCAAGAACCACTTCCTTGATTATAGGGACTGTTCACTGTGATTCAGTCAGATAGCTGGTATTTTATAGGGGATAGTGGTTGAAGTTGAGCCTACCAACGTGGGAAGTTAGATAAACTTGAGGAGACCTTCCACAACAGTATTTATGCACTCCAAAGCCCTAGGAGGAGATCAAGACGTGCTCATATAAACCCTAGACATTACTTTGACACTTTTCCACACATAAAACCCTTCACAACTTCACCATATATATAAACCCTCATCATTAATCCTACACATGACCCCTTCCATGTCCATCACCACTCTATAACATAATCACTAATATCATTTCTCTAAACCTAAATACATATCTTCTCACTCCTCTCAACGCCATAGTCACTACCATAACTCATCTATCACCGCTACATCAACCTAATCTCCCCCTTTAAGCCCTTAGTCATTTTTGAACCCAAATACATATATCACCCCATTATCTCATTAATATTGCATTATCTCTTATTAGATTATAAATCATTGTATATGTACTCATCAATTGTATTACTCAACACGGAGAAATACTACTACAAGATCTACTAAAAGCACTTGGCGGGCTAACAAGATTCCCCCGTGGGCCCGTGGGTTTTTCCCTTATTCACAGGGTTTTTCACGTACAAAAAATCCTTTGTCTCTCTATCTTTTATCTTCTAGCATTTACTAGTGTTTTAATATTTTATATTTGTGTTAATTACATTTAGATTCTATCCGATAGACAATACTGGTCAGTCCGATCCCTAATCCTCGACCTCGATCCTTGATCCTCGACCTCGATCCCCCTCAACCTCGATCCTTGATCCTCGATAGAACTTGTCCAACAGTTTCTATCTGATATAGTCTACTTGTCTATCAAACAGGATCAACCTTGTAAAGATCGCCCGTCTAGTTGATAAAGTTTATCCACTTACTTGATAGAGTTTATCCGCATATCCATCATATAGAAAATTCATCGAGGACGAGTAGTAGCAAGTTGACTAGTTGACCCTCAATATAGGTGTATCCGATACTTGTAGTTTTTTTTACCAAAAGTGAAGGTAAGAACTTCCTGTCTCATTTCCATGGATTTACCTCTGGTTTTATCATTATGAATATTTGTTAATTTAGGGTTTACATATGTTTGTGCTTTGGACTGTTGTTTCACATGTTGTTTCTCTGGTGTCGATTTGCCTTGTTTCTCTGTACTTGTATCAAGTATAAAATTTTGGCTTGACTACATACTTGTATCGAATATGAAATTTCGCACCTGCTTTCTCTTCGGTTTGTTGATTTCTCTTGGCGTTTTGGCTTGACTTTGTACTCATATCCAACATGAACTTTCGCCCCCTGCTTTCTCTTCACTCGATTATTGAGCATGATAAATGAATTATAGAACGGAATGCACTCAAGATCAAAGTTTAGTCATAGAAAATCGTCTTTAATGCTAGAACCGTCACATGAAAATCGTCATAAAAATCGTCTTTAATATTAGAACCGTCACATGAAATTCCAACTTTTCAATAAACTCGTAGTACTAAGAAAAGAAAAAGAAGCGAGCTGAGTACACTACGTATACGATATACCCCATCTCATTCATCCAGGGTTCTCGTAGTGCGATAGACATCGCGCGCACGTAGGAAATTGAAATTGAAATTGAAATTGAAATTGAAATCGAAATTGAATTGTGATCGCTCTCATTCGAAGATGTCCAAACCGGATTCCAGTTCGCACATTTCGCCCATACAAGATGATTCAAGGTATTCGATTCACATCACGCTTCTCTGATTTTGTTGTGCGTGTCTGTTATTTTAATTCCTTAAGCTATATATGCTAGAAATCATGTAATTAATTAATCAATGATTTTTGAAATTGGGAGTTTTACTACTATGCATATGTGCGTGATTGATAATGTTTTTCCCCCATTCTTTTGCCAAAAGACAGTTCAATTTCTGGCTGTATTTTTACATGGTAAAAATTTCTCTTTTAGTTTCTTTGTGATTTCTCCCTTTTGGTCTAAACAGCCGAATAGTAGTATAATATAATTCTTATATATGCTCCTAGTCATTTTTATTTTATGACGCATATATATAGCTGTCGCGATGATGAAGATCATGATTTGGTGGATGGTCTGAAGAAATTGAATGTTGAGAAGCCTAATGATGAAGATACAATGGAATGTGATGATGATGATGATGATGAAGATACAACGGACGACGAGGATGAGGACGACTTCGCACCATGGTATGTAACTATGGAATAGTTTTCATAATTGACATATGCTATATATGCTCTCTACACCAAAAATGTTGAATAATCTTGACATGAACCAATGACAGGTTACCTGGCACTCGTCTAGAAAGCGAAGCTCGCGACTATGCAGAGACATCCTTGTGTTACTTGAACAGTCTGGTAGTTTTTCTATTCAATTATTCTACCTTTACATTTCCAATATAGCCAAAGACTCGTTATGCTTTTCAAATATAATGGGAATTCGCAAAATGGCTCACGAAACTGTTTGTGCTTCTTGTATTGCAAAATAGTAGTTTGCAATTCTCGACACAATTTAGGGTAGTAAGGCTGTATACATCTGACCACCCCTTATATTATTGCCCTTAGATACTATAGCTTTAGGCATCGGGATTATGTTGTTGTTAACATTTTTGTTATCGTATATATGGTACTTTGCCACTTCAATTCGCTGAAGATTAATCTGGTGTGACATGCATAAATTTTCAGGACAAGGGTTTAAGGTATGAGTTTGTACAAAGTGGTGCTTATCACGCTGCAGGCATTTCTGGTGGTCCAATCATACACTGCAACTTCAAAGCTAAGGCAAAAGATTGCCCTGATGCTAAGGTGGAGACATTCTTTGCCCAATTGAGGATTCCGAGTTCTGGTTACCCTATTTGCGACTGTTGCGTATCCTTAGGTCCTACTGAAGAGCTTCCTAATTGGCGTAAGTATATGCATCAACATCCTCTAATTAGTTGGAATACACATACCTCAGCCTCTTATTACTTTTGCACTGCCTTCATTAATGATCTTGTTTATCATTTCTCAGGTTATGCTAATGTTCGGAATTGCCGATATTGTCACTGGTCAGTTCATCACCCTGCTAAGAGGTGTGAGAAATTGCTTACGGGTCGTAAGCATGATAATGCCTCCTGGCTGTTTGGTGATAATGCTTGCTCCATGAGCGATGATTCGGCTAGCTGCGATTCCTATGGTGAGGATGAATAATGGATGATAGCTAGCTATTCCCTTGGGTCTTGCTTGGTTCTTTGAAATTATCGATCTTTAGCCAATATCTGTTGCCGTTGAAGACTCTGGACTACTAGAGTGAGCAAGCGAGGTAATAACCAAGTGATTCGGCAAACAAAGAAAAATTTGTGTATCTTGGATTTTGACCATGTAAAAAAATGGTACTTTTTTTTGGCTGAGTAGTAAAAAAAAAAAAAAAAAGTTACTTGAAAGAGTTAAGTAATGCAATGGAATATTTATATTTGGACGGACACCCCATCGGGTTAGAGTACAAAATTCGAAGTTGTGTAATTGTGCCGATGAAGTTTTTGACCAAATTTTCACTGCCTACAGCTCTAGGAGGCTAATTCATGAGCTTGTTGATCGAAAAGTGCGAAACATCGTAACAAAAAAAATAATAGTTTTAGGAATTTTACCAATGAAATTGACTTCAATAACCTGAGACATATATATACTTCACGTACGTAAATTGACCCAAAACAAACTATGTGTCATTTGTTTGTACCATGCTTCATGCGAGAAACTTGATTTCGCATGTAGTCTCGTCAAGTCGTCATACAGATCAAGACTAGGCTACACAAACTTAGGATTTAAAAGAAAAAACGGTTTTTCTAACGTGTGCCATAAGTTAGGGCCCAATTGTTGTATTTATTTGATCATCAACCATCTGTGGAAACAACAAACCCTCAGCAGTCAGAAAAAATTGAAAATGGGAGAGAATAAGGCGTGCGGGCGGCGTTTACCGGACGACATAATAGCGACGATTCTGAGCAAACTGGACTTCGCGACGCTTTTTGAGTATTCCTTAGAGTATCCGGATGATGGAATTATCCACCTGGCGCCGTCGCTAGCAGTTACGATACCGGCATCGGAGTTTAATTGTACTCCGTGTTTCGGGAAGACACGTTTCGGGCGCTGGTGCACTAGAGCCCTGGATTACCTTATTGTCAAGGGTTTCAAAATATGGTGTGCAATTGACGGCAATTATACGCCTAAGTTTATCAGGGGAACTGTAAATATGGCCTTCATTGCCTTGGTCGCGCGTGACACGCCAATATTATCAGACAGAGCTGTAAAGTTTTTCCAAAGCCTTTCTGGCCTCAAGCTCCTTCAGGTGGAGATTCCGGCCTTACCTTACACTTCTCTACTACCACCTAACGCCTGGTTCAGGTAATTAAGAAATTGTCAATCGTTTTATATTGTTAGGTAACATTTCGGGCATGCTTGAATTGGGAGTAATCATTAGCGGTGTAATTGAGGGGAAAGATGGCAGAAATGGTGGTGGTAGAGGGAGGAAATAAGGGGTAGAGGAGGAACTATTACCGCCATATGAGGGTAATGCATTACTGCCCTCCATCCCTTATTTCGTCCCTCCACCACCATATTTTCTTTAATTTCCCTCTTATTTTAGCTTCTATTAATCCGTTGATAATTATTAGGGATACAGAATCATAAACAACAACATAAGGATATTTTAGCTTCTATTAATCCGTTGATAATTATTAGGGGTACAGAATCATAACAACATAAGGATACTTTAGCTTCTATTAATCCTTTGATAAATATTAGGGGTACAGAATCATAAACAACAACATAAGGAGTAATTTCCACTATCCACCGCTACCATTTCTTGGTTTTTCCTGTAAATGGGGGTGAGAATGATTAAGGGTAATGTAATGGATGTAACCGAGTAATGAAAAGGAATATTTAATCAAACATAGGCAAATTCAGTTAGAGAGTGTTAGGATTTTGATTCTCAAATCCAACTTTGACTCCAATTCCAAATTCAAATTTTACTCAGGTTTGGAAACCTAATAGTTTGGGAATTTGGATTTGTGTCAAATCCTTTGAAATTTGTATCAAATCCTATTAGGCAAAAAACAAATGACATCACAAGAGGTGTCATTTCGAAATCACACCATCCCCAAACATTTGATTTATATTTAAATTCCACATTCTCAAATACTGGAATTCAAATGATTACAAATTTTCAAAATCTTGTTTCCAAACGCTACCTTATTCAAATTTTCAATTCACAATGTTACTCACACGAGTGAGTTGTAAGTTTAGTGTTGATTCTGTGAACTCTACCACGACAAGTCTTTGCATTTGTTTTATTGCTTCTAGAAGTGTTTTATCTTAGATTTGTAACATGTCTGTGACAAGGTGGGACGCCAAGGTCGGTGTGGAGGGCAGTTTAAACTATACTGCGTTTGTGTTTGGTGATATTGTTGATGGCGAAGACGAAAATGAAGAAGAATCTGATGGTGTCGGCAATTATGAACTTTTTCAGTTTGCTCTGAAGCACACACTAGTCCATGGCCTTCTGGATCAATTGAAGCAGGACCCCAAAGGTTTCTACAAGAAGGACATGATCGTAATGACCAAAGACGTTGGGAGAAACGGGGGGATGTTGGTTGGTACTACTGTTGGGGATCCTATGGAGCCAACACTAGCCCGATTAAGGCTATGTGCATTGAACGCTACTCTGACATTAGTTCATGGTAGCAGGAGTTCGGTCCGAGTCAAAAATCCCACCCTACTGTTCGCTGTGGCTGCACCGGTGCAGCAGGATCTTATCAATGATGATGGATTCATCAAAGCGGATGATGATCTTATAATGTCTTGCCTTGGTAGGTCGGATGAGATAGAAGAACCAATTGAGAAGAGAGAGGTGAGACGAGTTGCGGCGTATATCCTTGACTATCCTGAATATACAGGTTGCAAATCTATTGGCCCGATAAGTTCAGAATTATTTTTTTAGGCTATCTTTAGATGTTTTGGGGTAACCCACTGCTACCCAAGAAACATTACCCGTCTCTTGCTGATTATTAGTGATTACTCCGTATGTAACTCTTGTTACAATTAACTTCAAAAAAAAAAAACTCTTGTTACAATTTTTTTTTTTTTTTTTTTTTTTTTTTTTTTTTTTTCGAAAAGATGTTACGGAGTACTATTGTTACCTGGTTACAATTATGAGCTTTCATATGTTTCTTGGATAATAAATGAGTCGCAATCGCAAACCGTATCGTACAACTTGAAGCTACGTTACTTACCATTTGTTGCACAGTGCAAACTTGGAAACATTGTCAGGGTAATTATCATCACTTGTGCATTACTCAACTTTTGCCTTATTATGTTAGGGTGCTGATTTTGCCAAGGCAGGATTTACTCCCTCCAAGGCAAATTATATAATCGGACGAAATCGCCCTTATACAAGCTGCCCCCTGCCTCCTTGCTCGTTAGTTAATTATGTAAATATATCTAATTTTACCTACCTTAATACATAATATTGGGCATTAAAAAAGGAAGCTCAGACACCCCACTTCTTCATGATATAAAAAAAATACATAAAAGCTCATATGCGCATGAGCAAATCAAAATATTGGACGCACCTTGCTTCTTGTAGCCAATTTATTCCATAGTTTACATAAAACCAAACTTTAAATTACAAGATTGTGATCAATCTAATGAACAAAATGGGATTTTACCTAAAAAAAAGATTGGGATCAAAATTCGTCAGACATAAAAGCTTACCAATAAGTCTGATCGAGGAACTATAACGCTATGCGGGAGTTTGTAATGCACTAATCGACATGCGGAAACTATAACTATACAAGAGTTTGGTTGTAGAAACACAATTGAATTTGATTTGCAGTAATTTTAATTAGTGATTTGTGAGCACAAGCGAAATTTTAGGGGGTACTCAATTCACGAGTTTCTATTTTTAATGGCAGAAGTTGTTGTAAAAAATATGCATAAAGATCTCAAGTGGGTAGCGGGTAGATTGTATAAGGGTGATTTCGTCAGATTATATAATTTGCCTTGGAATGAGTAAATATTGTCTTGGCAAAATCAGCACCCTTATGTTATTGATGCTCCTCCTACTACACCGATTGCTTTGGTTGACCTAGTGATTTATACTCAACCTGCTTTGGGTTGTGCCCGGTTCAATTTCTCATACCCCACCTCTTCTCCCGTATACTAAAGATATATATATATATATAGCAGGTGCACGTAAACTCGATCGGGGAGTGAAAAAAAAATGTGAGGTTAGCGCGCAGGAAATTAAAATTGAATTGAATTGTGATCGCTTTATTTCCTTCGAAAATGAACAAAATCGAAATCGATTCCAGTTCGCACATCTCTCCCACACAACATAATTCAAGGTACGTATTCGATTAACATCACATACATACACTTCTTTAATTTTACGGTATCTGCTAGTATTAATTTCTAGAGCCGTATATATTAGCTATCATCATTACGGTATCTGCTAGTATTAAGCCGTATATTAGTTGATGAATTTTGAGTTGGGATGGTTGCAAAAGTAACCCAATTTCAATAATTTGTGACCTGATTTTGAGTCGGAATAATTGTGATATTGGTAGATTTGATAATAGATTTTGAGTTGGGTGTTAATAATTGTGATCGTTTCCATTTCCGATGGAGCCAAAGACTAATTATTCTTTGGTTTTTGGGATATAATGGAATAAAGCAAAATGGCTCATGAAACTGTATGTGCTTCTTATTTTGTGAAGTAGCAGTCAGTCAGTGCGATGTTGTTGTTGTTAATAATTGTGATCATTTTGCTACATATACACCTCATTCCTTTTAATTTATATCTTGGCTGATTTCTGTAGGTGCTTCTTGTTTGCTTTAATTTACTGTTGATTGTCACTGGCTTTACTTTTTACGTAACTGATTTTATTTATCATCCTATCAGGTGATGCTAAAGTTCGTGGTTGACGATATTGTTTTTGGTCAGTTCATCACTCTGCTACTAGGTGTGAGAAATTGCTAACGGGTCGTAAGCATGATAATGCCTCCTGGCTCTTTTGGTGATGCCTACTACTCGGGTAATGAAACGGATGAATACGATACATATGGTGTTGATGATACCGATGGTGATGATGATAGTTGTGATTCCCTTAGTAGTTGAGGATGCTCTCAGCTCTTTAGCTTTATGTCTAGACAACGAAGTAGTGCCTCGTGTAATTAAGGTGCCTTAGCTTCCCGTAGTGGTTGGACACTGTCTCTAGTTTGGCTATGCTCCATTGCTCGCTTGTATGAATGTATAAAAGCTCAGTTAATCGCCCTTATCGTAGGCTCCGATCCTCTGGTGATTTGTGGTCGTATATATAACCTTATTATGCATGTCAGGTGGTGTATTACTGCTGGTGCTTTTCATGGTTATCTTGGTTTCTGGACGGGGGTGGATACATAATTTGCTAATACTCTGTTGTTTACATTTCCATATGGCCAAAGGCTCATTATGCTTTGGTTTTTCGACTACATTGGAAAGTAGCAAAATATATGAAATTGTTTGCGCTTCATGTATTGAGAAATAAACTGTTGGTAATTGGTGCGACCGTGCGATTCACAGCCCAAATTTCTTCATGGGTCATATGGAATCAACCTCTTTATACTGCAGGTGCTACCACCCCTTACATTGCCATTTGCTTAACTTTGTTGTTTACTCCATATTTACATGTCTAGTATAGCCAAAGACTCATCGTGCTTTGGTTTTCGATTTTCGAATATAATGGCAACTTTAGGCACAAGGTTAAAGTTGTTCTTACATAGATTTTCAGGGCGACTTTTTTGCACTCTTCTGTTTACTTGTATTATAGGAGACAAACTTGTTTTTTTTTTTTTTTGAAATAAAATGGAATTTCATTAATATTGTTGTCCTGTAACCTCAAGGTTACAATTATAACACTTCAACCACTAAGGCAAATTGATTTTTTTGATACTTATATTAACAAAGCTATATATAAAGGATTTGAGATTTTAAGAGATAATTTCGGATAAACTTTGGACGAGATAATTTGAGTAATATCAAATCATTTTATTTTTGGAGATAATTTAGGAAGTAGTATATATAGGCACAATATATTAGGAAATAACACATCTTGGGTTTGTTTTGTTTTAATACAAAATACGGGTCAACGGGTGGAGTCAGAGTTACAAAAAAATGTGTTTAAAAGTAGTCGGGATTAATATGAATTACAGTTCACAAAAACAGGACCCGAAAATAGCGGGTCACGGGTCATAAATTGTAATTCGTACATAAACGTAAAATACTGAAATAAATTCGCTATACTTATTAAATTGTTTCCATTGAATCAAACACAATTTCTCTAAGATGATACCAAATTAAACACGTTTCTTTTCGTCTTAATTATAGAAAAACTGGGACAACGAGCCATCTCAAGTTTAACCCAAAAGAATACTGGTTAAAACGGGTTCGAGTTATCAGTGGTCAGAACTTGATCAGGAAGAAAACGGGCTATTAACCTTGAACAACGGGTCACATCTGGTCGGTTAAGTTTTTTAAAATCCTACTATTTTGCGTTTGTTATGACTTATGAGTAATAAAATAGAGTTATAACCAAATTCATATAACAACCCGTGCAATTTTGCACGGGCTAATAAACTAGTAGCTAGTAAAATTCTCTTTGACGTCAAGATTATCTTACTATTTGCGTTACTATGGAGTGCATGTACGATCGGGTTTACATTGTTGGTATGACGCGTTTAAAAAATCGACCTATGAGGTTGCGGTTTTTTATTTCAACGTGTAAACTGTAAACTCGAACGGTGAGAGATATTATTTTAGGGTTTTCCAAATTGTGTCTCCTGAAAAGAGATCTTCAAATATAGCGAGAGCAGGAAATTAAAATCGTGATCACTCTCCTTCGAAGAAAAAAAAAATGGATTGCAGTCCGCTGATTACGGTCAAAGGAGATGATTATTCCAGGTATTTTGTTATTATTAATATCGTATAATAATATCATTTGTCTTTCATATGATCGTAATGTTTACAATGTTTTATGATGGCTATGTAGCTGCCGCGATGATGAAGACCATGATTTGGTGGATAGTTTGAAGAAATTGGATGTTGAGAAGCCGCCTTTGAAGGCTAATGATGAAGATACGATGGCGTGTGATGATGATGATACTAGAATGGATGATGACAATGACTACGCACCGTGGTATGGAATTGTTTTTCTTATTGAACCAACAATATAATGTTGATTAATTGTGAGTCACACTAGCTATATGACATGTTGACATGAACCAATGGCAGGCTACCTGGCGGTCGTCGAGAAAGGGAAGCTCGCTCCTATGCAGAAGCAGCCTTATTATACTTGAACTCTCTGGTATGTAGTTTCCTTTTCAACTATATATACCACTTTCAATTCCATCATTTGCTTAACTTTGTTTATTTATTTTACATGTATGATATAGCCAAAGACTGTTATGCTTTTGTTTTTGCGCTTTTTAATTTGTATTGTGAAGTAGCAGTTAGGTCACATGGAATTCACATTTCAATGTTATAGGGGTAAGGTTGTGTTCTTGTGTACATCCGACCACCCCTTGCATTGCCCTTAGCCGCTGTAGCTTTAAGCACCGGGGTAACGTTGTTGTTGTTGATATTGTGCGATTCTTTGCCACTTAACTGAAAGTTGATCTGGTGTGACATTAATTTGCAGGAAGAGTCAAAAAGGTATGAGTATGTTGAAGCTGGTCCTCATCAGGCTGCATGCATTTGTCATGGTCCAGTCATACACTGTAACTTCAAAGCTAAGGCAAAAGATTGCCCAGGTGCTAAGGTGGAGACATTCTTTGCCCAATTGAGGATTCCCGGTCGTGGTTACGCTATTTGCGACTGTTGTGTATCCTTGGGACCTAGTGAAGAGCTGCCTCATTGGCGTAAGTCATACTCTAGCTTTAATTTATTTCTTTGATTAGCTCACCTTCATTCTTATATATTATCGATCGGACCATTTCATTCTATATCTTGGCTTAATTAAGATTTGTGTACGTAGATGTTGCTTGTTTGCTTTACTGTTGATTGTCACTGGCTTTATTTTTGACTCGACTGATTTTTGTGTATGATATGACAGGCGATGCTAAAGTTCGTGGTTGCCGATATTGTTTCAGATCAATTCATCACCCTGCTAAGAGGTGTGAGAAATTGCTTACGGGTCGTAAGCATGATAATGCCTCCTGGCTCTATGGTGAAAATTGATCCTCGGGCGATGATGATACGGATAGCTACGATACATATGGTGTTGATGATAGTTGCGATTCCGATAGTGATGATGATAGTTGCGATTCCCTTAGTAGTTAGTTGATGATGCTCTTTAAGTTTTGTACGTGTTGGACAATAAAATTCCGAGTTATTGTGTAATTGTGCTGATGAGCAAGTTTTTGAGTTGAGGCATCAGTTCCATACAATATCTTCATAGTGAATGAAATTTGGGTTAGAGAAAATCCAAATGAAAATGTAAGAACTAACATGAAGATTTGGTGGAAGATAATGCACGTGATGATAAATAGAGGATGATGAACAATAATGTCACTATGACATAATATAGGGAGACAAGTAATGAAGGAGATGAAATAATGATTGGGTATAATTTGTAATTTTTGGAAATGAGGGTAGTATAGGTATTTGGGTAGGTTACGTTAGTAAAAAAAAGTTATGTTTAGCAACCATGTTTTCGGCTTGCGGTCTTTAGGAATGCCCTCTACGGCTCTACCCATCCAAGGTACAAGGACCTATCTCACGGCTGGCCCATGATCACTTATAGGTAAGGTTGAGTATCGGTCCAGGTTCAGACGGGACCAATGACCAAAACTCAAAAAAAATATGGTCCTACTCGATCCCTTGGACCAAGACACCAAACCGAATTTCCCAAAAAAAATTGGACCGAGGACCGACCAAACCGCTCGATCCAATCCTGTTTTCGGTATGGACCGAGTGTTGATCTCCAAGAGAGCCAGGGAGGATATCAGAAATTTGTTTATTCAGAAACCAAGACAGGAAAAAAAAAAAGAGTTTATTTTAAAGAAAAAAAAAAAAGATTTCTGCATTCGTGGCCGTTAGATTAAGCTCCATCGACGGCTGTAAACCGCTAATTTAAAGTAAGTAAATACGAGTACAGATGATCAGAACTTGTAGGGTTCCCAATTGGGGGGGAGAGAGAGAGAGAGAAAGCGCAGAGAGAGAACTTCCCGATGGCCGTTCCCGCTCCGGAGAACGTCCCGATGGATAACGATTCCAGGTTTTCTTTTAATTTTGCAGTTCTAGACTTTTGTTAATAGTTTTAATTAATTAGTGATTTTTGAGTTGGGATAGTTTCCAAAGTTGGCAACTTTTAACGTTTTGGGTGTTAATTTTCATCTATATATGTACTTGATTGATGTTATTTTTTTTTTCTTCTTACATGAAAATAATGTTCAATTTTTGTGTTGATCCTTGTTGTGCAATTGTTGGGGTAGAGAAATCATAGAGGCATTGTAATGTTTACTATGTTTTATGATGGCTATATAGCTGCCGCGATGTAGACCATGATTTGGTGGATAGTCTGAAGAAATTGGATGTTGAGAAGCCGCCTTTGAAGGCTAATGATGAAGATACAATGGAGTGTGATGATGATGATGATACATCGGAATATGATGATGAAGATACAACGGATGATGAGGATCATGAATATAGTGATGAAGATACAACAGATGATGATGTTGATGAGGCATCATGGTATGAAATAGTTTTCTTATTGATATAGGAGTATGCCCTCTACCCCAATAATTTTGAATCAAAGTGTAACATATTAACATGGATGAACTACGTACTGGCAGGCTACCTGGCGGTGTTCAAGCAAAGGGAGCTCACCTCTATGCAGAGACAGCCTTAAATTACTTAAACAATCTGGTAGTTTTCCTGTTTCTACGACTTTTAATTGCATCATTTGCTTAACTTTATTGCTTATATTTTGTTTTTGGAATATAATGGAATGGAGCAATATAGCTCCCTAAACGGGTTGCACTTCTTGTATAGCATAATAGAATTTTGGTGCGGTTCTCAGCCTTATGTTCATTCTGGGTCATATGAAACAATGTACTCGTAGGGATAAAGTTATGTACATCAGACCACTGCTTAGTGCTTACATTTCCGTTGGCTGTAGCTTTTGGCACTGGGGTAATGTTGCTGTAGCTTACTTAACTGAAAGTAAATCTGGTGTGACGTGAATTTTCAGGCCGAGGGTTCAAGGTATGAGTTTGTACAAGCTGGTCCTTATCAGTCTGCAGGCATTTCTGGCGGTCCAATCTTACACCTCAACTTTCAAGCTAAGGCAAAAGATTGCCCAGGTGCTAAGGTGGAGACATTCTTTGCCCAAGTGAGGGTTGTCGATCATTACCCTATTTGCGACTGTTGTGTATCCTTGGGACCGAGTGAAGAGCTTCCTCATTGGCGTAAGTACATATATCAACTTTCTTTGATTACTTAAAATATACATATACATTGAAGCTAGGTTAACCCTCCCTTCCAATGTCAAACCTGCCTGTAAAATAATTCTTCTTTGCTACCTGCCTTGGCCTTTTATCCTTCAGCCATTTCATTTTGTGTCTGGCTTTAAGACTTGTGTGGGTGTTCCTTGTTTGCTTTATTGATAACTGTCAGTAGCTTCATTGTTTACTTGACTGATCATTTTGTTTGTGTTTCAGGTAATGCTGAACTTCGTGGCTGCGGTTACTGTCGCATGGACGTTAATCATCCTGCTGAGAGGTGTGAGAGATTAATCATGGGTATCGAGAATGAAGATGTCTCCTGGCTATTTAGTGATGATGATGATTCCTAATTTGATGATCGGTGTTAAGCTTGGTGATGCAAGTATTGTGCAAGTTAGCTTCTAATTACATCAGCAAGTTGTATATAACAGATTCATAGGTGGTTCGAATGGACGATGGTTATGTTTCCAGCTTCAACCATTATCAACTCGGTGACTACCCTTATATACTAGTATAATGTTAGCATCACCTTAATACGACATTTTAGTTTTTCCTATGAAGTAAACAATTTTTCTCTGTGTTAATCTCCTTCAGGCTTTATTGTATAAAATCTTGCTTTTTCGGATGTTTTGTTGATGAATTGTATTTTTATACGTGCTTATTGTAAGACTAGAGTAAGTGCCCGTGCACTGCACGGGCTAGATCTTTCGTGATAATATAACTTATTTTCATCAAAGTTAGATATGAGTACTTAAATCATGTTCTTTCTTATATTAGACGGGCCTTAATATAGTACCTCACTTTGTAATTAGGTCTGGTTAATTCAATGACCAAGATTTATACACTGTAAACAGTTTCCTAGAAGAAAATACAACCCAAGTGAAACTTGAGATGAATGAATGGCTGGTCTTACAATATGAAATATCAAATATTAAGGTGTGTTACAGGCCTCTGAAAAAACATCCAACAAAATTTCCTTGACAATTCAGAAAAGAAATGTCTGGTAACATGTACACATCAAGAAGACGGGCTCTGTAGCAGATTGCGTTTCTAAAATGTATACGGTGTATTACGAAAGATTTAGGAACATGAATGACAAGCACAAAAATGAACGGAGACCATCATCATCAACATAAATTGTACATCAAAACAACAAATAAATTAAGACTTTTGTAACAAAATTACATGAGTTATCTGTCAAATTAGTGTCTGAACTTTATAAATGTTTTGATATTGGGGTCTCTTAACTGTTGTTGCTGAATTTGGGGTCTCCGCCCATTTCCGTTAGCTATGCCGTGAACTCGTGAAGTAGTGACTGAACTTTGCCACTTTCACCATGCGAGTCTGCAAAATTCAAGAACACATATATAAAGGTGTCAACTTGTGAGCAATTTTCATATGCCACCTGCAAGATTCCTCATAGCTTTTTAAAAATCCCAAAAAATTGTCGTTTATTCTCATTTTCAGTTCACTGTGTTCATCCCCTTACAAAATTGAACCCTGCAGATAATCCCAGGTAAATAATTCCCTCCTTTCTAATTTTCTCTCTCTAATTCATTGCTAGATCATGATCGTAATTTAGAACCTCAATCACATGTTTCAAAAGCGTCTCTTTCAATCATAAATGAAATCAAACAAATCCTACCAATTTCAAATCCAAATACCCATTTCCGTTCCAAACTTTTCAGAGATTCCCAAATGTCAATTTGATTTATTACGAAAAAAAGAGAGGATAAGTTCGATTACACTTACGATTGATGATAATCGGTTTTTCGGGGTCTTTTTTGATGAAGAGTAGAATATTTCTTTTCTGGGAGAGAATGGAATGGGAGAATATTGGGAGAACATGGGATCGGTGGGTATGATTTTTTTGGTTAATTTACCTTTAGAAAAGTGGGGTAGATTGAGGAGAGAGAAAACGTAGAGAGTAGTGGAATTTAGGAAACAGAGATGGGATGAAGACAATGAGTCGATGAAAATGGTGCGTATGTGAGACGTGGCAACATATGAAGGAAGCCGGGTTGACTCATGTGGCTTAATTTTTAGGTTTGGTTTCTCCAGACCTGCTGGTCTGGTCCAACCCGAAACAAAATTTTGTGAGCAGCAACTTTCACCCCCATTCCCTCTTTTTATATAGGTATAGAAATCACTTGAATTCTCTCACGTTAAGTTTAAATAGAACAGTTTCCTGTCACAGCCCAATTTTCTTTTTTTATCAGCAAAAAGAATTGTAACATAAAATTGAGGTACATGTGTATGTCAATCTAGACAATTTGACAATTTTGCATTTTCGCCTGAACTTTTCGTTTGAGTTTGCTACAAGCTACATAATAATTTCAACTCCTCCTTCCTTCGTTTGTTTTCTTACCTCTTCCTTTCCCCTTCTAACCGTTCTCCTTCCCCGTCTTTCTCTTTCCTTCCCCGTCTTTCTCTTTCCCAACTTCTTCATTTTATCTTCCCTCCATTCCCACATGTGAGGTGATAAGTAGTATTTTTACGTGTTTTATACCCCTTAATTATTAATATTTTGTCCTCATTTTTATGGGTTAAATACATATTTTGTTATTATTATGCAGGTTTATGGTTTATGCTCGTGAATTGGAAAGAAGGGCGAAAAACGTATAAATTCGCTAATATTGTACCAACCCGCAGGACCTTGGACAGGGCTCCGTAAAATGATCATAACTTTCACTCTAGAGCTCTGTTTTATGTGATTCAAGTTGCGTTGGATAGCTTGAAGTCGAGGCTACAACTTTACTGAAGAAGCTAAGTCCAGATTCAGCCATCTATCATGTCGGAAATGGCCAAGAAAGTAGACAGTCCACTGCTTGGATCGTTACTTGGTAATTGCAGCTTGGTCGTGGACTTGTACATTGTGGGCCCAAGTTATTAAGGGTTTAGAGCTAAGCTGCTGGAGATAATTACATTAGGTTTTCCTTAATCTAAGATGGATTAAAGGAGAAGGAAATGATCTTTGGTCAAACGAAAAGAAAAGGAAAGTAAATTATTCTCTTTTGGCCTTGATAAAGGGCAGCCGACATTCACATAAGGAGGATCATCTTGGACACCCTACCTCCCGACATTCATTCACCAAAAAAATCCCATCATTTGGACAAGAAAACAGAAGACACGAAAAGAAGAGGTGAAGGCGGCACAGTACAAAGAAGAGAAGGCCCAGCACGCGAGGAGGATCGACGGTTGACGACAGTCAATCAACAGTTCATCTCACTCGTTTCTTCTATTTCGATCTTTTGTATCAATCTTTCAGTTGTTATTCTTCAAAGATGATGATTTTCAGATTCTATACAATTGATTTCGTTTTTGTGCCAATTACTATGTCGAGCTGATTTCTCTTACTCTAGAACAAAGATGTAGTCGTTTGATTTTGATTTCAATGAGTTAATTTGATCTTATGGTTTGATTTTATATAATTGCAATTTGATAATCTTGTTGTTCATGCTTGTGATTATTCTGGCCAATTAATTACATGTTTAAGGTATTGAATGATGGAACGACAGTTGAAGTTCGTACTAGTTCGTATGATTATCAAACTTCTCGTAGTATAATTTTAGAGATAGTTATACACTTGACGTGGTCCTTTTAATTGTGAATTTCATTGTTCTTAATGAGTTTATGCTAATTGTTGTGATCACGAAAGTTGACATAAGGTTAGTATAGATATACGTAATTTACCTTGAGAGAGGAAATTATATACACTAGGAAGTTCGACCATTGTGATTAGTAAATAAATTTCAAACCTGAGATCGAGTTAATTTCATTGGAATAAGTCATCTGGCGAAGTCGTAGTCCTAGAGGCCTTCACCCTTATATAGTTATATTCGTTAACACGTTTCGAGTTCATTTAGTTTAGTAATTCATTTAATTTAAACTTGTTTCAGAAATCACCCTTTTCCGATTGTCTAAATAATATTAGGAGTTTCTTAATTTGGTATTTGACTACTTTTCCTCGTGGGAACGATACCTTGTTCGCTTTGACCTATAGTACATTGACCCGTACACTTGCGGTAGGTTTTTGACTGACCATGAGGTAAAATTGGTTTAAGATTTGTGCCGAATTCGTCACTAATTGAATCCTGTTTTGCGCCGAGAATGAAGCTTAAGCTCATCGAAATGAAGCTAAGCTAGAAAGCGCACAAGGAGAGCTTTGACTCTGACTTCGACGGTGTGTATTCTAATGATGATTGTCGTCCTCCTCGATGCATGCCGCAGGCGGTGTGAAGGTCCAAAAAGAGGAGCATGAGCCAATGACTAATTTTGAGATATTCCAAATCAAAGCTAAAGGTATATTTCAATACGTAATTCCGTTTTATACATATTACTATATTAGTAAGGGTTTCCGAACTGGTTATTGCGTGTTCAAACTTTTGCCGAAAATAATTGATGCTGCGTTGATAGTTCCTTTGATATAGTTTCGTGTTCGTAGCTATGTTCTTTTCTCAGTTAATCCTTTTTAATTTGCATAACTCCTGTCCAGAACTATTTTCACTTTTATTAATAGAGTTTAAAGTGATATACACCATCCGTCTCCCTTTAAACACCCCACTTTTTTCCCGATTTCTTTATTTAAACACCGCATTTCAAAATTACTAAATGTGGTAAATTTTCACCACACATCTATACGTCACTATCTCCAAAAATAAGAAACAAATTACCAAATATCTTCAATAATAATAAACAAATTACCCACTATCTCCAACAATAATAAATAAACCATCAATTATCTCAAAAAATAATAAACAAACCACTCATTATCTACAATAATTATAAACAAACAACACTACCTTAATGCAGGTGAAAAACACAAGGGGGGGGGGGTGTTTAAAGGATGACGGAGGGAGTATAGAGCAACCTGTGAGTCTAGATGATTTTTGTCTGGTACGTATATATGACGTGAGCAATCCAGAAAATGTTTTTTTTTTTTTTTTTTTTTGCACGAATTAATGTAATTTTTTTGTTCATTTAGGTCTCAAACTTGGATAGCGTTATATATGTGTTCGGGTGGTGAACTTATCTGTTATTGAATTTATTATGCGAATTAGCCAATGTTTACTAACAGTTACCCTCGTACCACAATTTTTGTTATTTGTAGAATTGTCTCTAGTCGCACATTCTGCATTGTACTCTCCTCAGTCCTCACCCACTACAAAGAGCCTATAAAGGAGACTTCATCTAATTGTTGCAGCAAAAAGAAAATGGAGGAGGTTGAAAATGGAGTTGATGTAGTTTTGGCGTCAACAACAAATAAAGATGTGGATTGAAAGAGACGCAATTAAATTTACTCTTTTCTAAATTAGGGGACTTTACGGGATTAAGAGAACATCATACGGTTTTTATTTGGATATATATCTCATTCAGAGACATTGATTGTTTGATGCCAAAGCCGTTGGATCAACAAAGTTATGTTGAGCTTTTTAAAACCTTACTAGTTTATGTACCCGTGCAAAATTGTACGAGCTGTTATGTAATATAAGCGATGACTCAGTTGTATACTACAATTTAAACAAAGAAATGATGACTACTTTTATACTTCTCATTTATAATGTAGCCGATGAGTCATTTGTATACTACGACAATGACTCATTAATGGATGCACATTTTTTGTTTTAAAAGAGACCTAACAATGTAGTGTCATAATTTAATATCATCTGAAAACGTACTAGTACAGAGTTATGCTCTTGTTTCAACAAAAAGAGGCCAATCCAAAAATGAACCGACGTCAAAAGTTGGAGTTCTAGAATCTCCACAGAAAATTGCCCTTCTTTTTCCGCCCCCCTCTCTTTTTCTCTCTATTCACTCATCACCGACGCCGGTCGGTCGTGCGCATAATGAAGCGTAAGTCGATGCCAGGTTGAACCGTCTGATGGAGTTGGCTCATGCTTATAGGAAGTCGTTCCTAGTCGATAACTAGACTGTAGTGAGTTAAAGGTTCTGTGGATTATGTTTCATTTCTTTCCTTCTTGTACGTTGTTGTGCAGACATAAATCATGCAAACCAATCCGAACCAATGGTTCTTGAGTCCTTCTAGACTCGTGGCAACACCAAGTGGTAGATACCAAGTTGGTCCTTGTTCACTTCTTGGCCCACTTGGGTTTGTGGGTCTGCTCAAGGTCATAAATCATTTCTTTCGTTTTGTATGATAGTATTATTTTAAGTCTTTCATTTGTCTTTCGGGTATGTTGATGCTGATGTATGCAGTCAAGGAGGAGCTACCAGCTATGAAGACTGACTTTCAGAATTCTGAGGATGATCTGGATTCCTTCAAAGATCTTGTTGATATTGAACGATGTAATTCCTTTATAACTATATTACCTTTTGTTACACTTGATTCTCTCAATGTTATCCTTATTGATGTTGTTGCTGTATTTGTACTGTGCCAGGTATTGTGAAATCCATGGATGGTAGGAGTGACATGAAAAAGTTCAAATCTGGTACACTGACTGCCATCCACAGGTCCAACACTACAATGCCTCTTCTTACTCTTGAGTCAAGTCTCTGCAGCTTTTCTGATCTCTCTCAACATCACTGACGCTTTTGAGTTAGAACTTCTGATGTTGTGCTAGTCACTACTTTTCATGCGTGATATGGGTCAGGTCTCATGCTGTGTCAATTGAAAGTCTGAATGGCTTCTGAAGTTTCTGTATTCCACTGGTTTTGGAGGTTATTTCAGTAGCATCCATAAGCAGTTTCATGACATTTTGTTGCATGTGCAGGTTGTATACAACATGGTTCGGGAAGATCCAGTCAAGTCTGAGCAGGAACTCCTAAATCCTGAACTCAAACCTCCGAAGGTGTTGGGTGGGTCCAACCCAATTTAATTTTTATTGTTTTTATTTTTAGTTTTCAATTTCTAAAAAAAAAAAAAGAAAAGAGTGAAGTGTGCGTGTTTTTTTTTTTTTTTTTTTTGTGGAGAGCACTTT
Source organism: Spergularia bocconei (assembly GCA_963457585.1). Classification (NCBI taxonomy): domain Eukaryota; kingdom Viridiplantae; phylum Streptophyta; class Magnoliopsida; order Caryophyllales; family Caryophyllaceae; genus Spergularia; species Spergularia bocconei. The sequence goes on along the minus strand of OY734958.1, from coordinate 21,856,107 downwards.
ACTCTTGGACAAAAGAGGAAAGGGGGCTGCTTTGTGTGGCTCATTCGACAGAAGCTACAAAAACAAAGACACAAAAGCACAAACACACCAGAGAGTGAGAGAAACACAAGTGAGTTTTATTCCGTTTAGAAAATCACGGTAAGGCAGAAGCTCGTAATCTGCTTGCGCGAAGTGGGGGAGCTACTGTATTGAGGTGTTTACTCTATTTGTATCATCAAGTCCAAGTAACAAGTATCTTTCTTTTGGGATTCTTTTGTACAATTGATTAGGGTAATCAATTTGTATTGATCAGAAAGATATTAGGTTGTAGCTGGATTGATTTTTGTTGTTTCGAGTTAGGGGCATAACTTGAGACTTTGAACCTTGTAATTTTTGCTAAATTGATTAGTGAAATTGGTTGTTGGTGCCCTGTGGTTTTTCCCTTCGATTTGGAGGATTTCCACTTATATCTTGGTGTTAATAGTTTGTCTCTTGGTTAATTTCGTTTTTGACTTGGTTAGGCTAATTGCGTCGAATTGCTGCCGAAATTTTGCTAGACTGTTTTGGTGTCTTTTAGGCACAACAGAAGGTAGAGCTCATTTGTGTAGGATCAGTGTCTTTGTTAGCTAACTGTCATGCTTGACAGGTCGCTTGGCTATTGTGATCGATCTTTACTTGTAAAAAGGTTATTGAGAATATCAGAATGTGTATTCCTCTGCTTTTCCTACATGGTTTATGTCTCATGTTGGTGTTACTGTTTGTGTAATAAACTCAAGTCAAGATCTATCCTGATTTCTGCTTGGTTTCCTTCTCTTATTGAGGAGAGATGTTCTAGATACTGCTATTTGATCTTTTCGATTAAGGTACTCTCGGTTCGGGACGAATCTTTGTTTTAAAGGGGACGAGAGCCCCGCGCGCCTCGCTTTCCCTCTTCTTGACGCAATTTGTTATGTTATTTCTTGTTATTTGAGCTTGATCTCTGCTGAATGTGTTGTGTGTTTGTTATTTTCCGTTTCAACTTTCACTCAAACACCTTTTACCTCGTGATACTTTTTCTATCTTTTGATCAACGTTGCAAGTTGAGGGTGAAATCTTGAGGAGTAGGTTTAAAAATTCGGGACTTGATTATTTCACCTTCTTTGAAACTCAAATGAAAAAGCTTAGAGTCCAGGGTGCAGCTGAAGCCAGAGAGCAGGCCTGATTTGTTGGCACCACCTCTTTTTGTCTAATGAAAGTGCAAATTATGTAGGGAAATTAAGTACAATAGTATGGTTATAAACAGTAGTACAATATCCAATGCAGTTACGACTGTAGATGTAGACATCTTTTGAAATTGAAATAATTGATCATTTCAATAATTTGACACTCAAATTTCTGGTGAAAAGCAAAAAGTTCTCATTTGAAAAGCACAGTTTAAGTCAAATGTCATTGCCAATGTTAGATCATAAAAAAAAAAAAGTGAAAATCATGCGACAATAATGTTAGATCATAAAAAAAAAGAGTGAAAATCATGCGACAATAAGTTGAGGAGAGACAACTTGCGCATGCCGTGTTTTGACACGGATGACGTTTTAGCGATAAAGGAAATGTCATATTCAAATACATGTATAATTTATGGTGATAAATGTGGTGACAAAGGTCAAGAAAAAAAATAATCAATCTAGATGATATCAAAAATATTTATGTTGTACAAATGTGTTTCAATGAAGACGAATATTAGGCTTTAGATCATTAACTTTGGTAATGTAGTTTACAGATGTACTTGTTCAAGCTAATTATTAGACCAATCATGTGTAAATCAGCCAACTTATGATTGAAAACTCAACTTTGTTCCTATATCGTGTCCCAAACAGAAACAACCATTTATTCTGCTACGGACGTGGTCATTAGCAATTCAGCAGATACCAGATTCTCACTAGCCAACCTGACTGATGTTACATGTTCCTTGAGGCTTTTAATTAAAGCATCTACAATCAGGGAAAAAAAATTTCCATTACCCCTTCCAATTCAACACATAACGCATAAAAACATATAAACATTTCAACTGCTCCGAAACTAATTCCAATAAATAAAATCCACCGAAATTGACAAAGGCCAAACATGAAGAGGCGGTAAATTGATCGTACCAGCCTTCAGCTTTTCAGAATGCGCTAGAACGGCAACTGCGTAGGCTTCGATAAGTTTTTCCTCAAGCGCCTCGACGTGTTCGGCATCCACAATCTCGCCTCTGTTGGTCCATACCTAAACACAATTGAAATCGCATCAAAACCTACGTAATAAAATTTTAAACATAACCTTAATCGAAATCATCAAAAACACAATCAAGGTTAAAAAAAAAGTCCATTTTTAATTCAAAAATTTATCAGATTCACCTCTCATAAAGGCATTAACCAATTTTAATTCAAAAATTAAATACTCCGTATAAAAATAAATTCGAAGGTTCCCGTATATTATCCTTTAACTTTATAGATTTAGGTAAATCGTAAGAGATGTACTATCTATTGGTATTACAACATTTTGCTTTGAGGACCCTGATATGGTTGAGAAAACTATGTATGCTATTTTGAAATTAGTAGAATAATAATGGAGCTGAAAGAATATACAATAGATGAAGCTGAAATCGATAAGCCACTTATTATTGTAGTGGGGGGAAAGCATTTGGGAACAAAACCAGAAAGAAGTAGGGAGGAAAAGATGAGCAATTGGGATCATCTGTCCCACTTTTATGTCTCATCCTCTGTCCCACCCATACGATTTTGACACCTTGGGCTCGTTTGGATTGTGGGATGGGAACTGGGGGGGATTAGAGGGTGGGATAAGAGTGGGAATAGATGGTAGAGAATTAAGTGTGATAAGCAAATTCCCTTGTTTGGATTAACATGAGAATTGCCAAGGGAATATGTATTCTCATGTTTGGATTGTGGGATAGAAAGTAGGGATATGTACTAATTTTACAGTTATACCCTTAACTAATGTGTAAGAAGATGAGAGTAGCAATAAAATGTCATTCTCAAGGGGTAATTTGGTCTTTTACATTTATTAGTGAAGTCCCTAGTCCTAATACATGTCCCCCCTTGGTAATATTTTGGAGGGATAAGAATCCCCTCTGATCTTTATCCCCTCTAATTCCCACTTACCAAACAAGGGAATTTGGATTGTAGGGAATAATAATCTCATCTCACTCCCTATTTCCTCAATCCAAACGAGCCCTTGGTTTCCCCCTCACAAGATCTTGCCATTTGTCTTCAACTTTTCCCCATTCACAAGATCTTGCCATCTGTCTTCAACAAAGGTTACAAAGATGACGGGTGGAAAAATTGAGGGAACAAAAGATGAGGTGCTTTATTTGTTATATGTTCATTGAAAAAGTAGGCCTTATGCGAGACCGTCTCTCAATAATTTATGCAAAGACCAATTATTATATAATCAGTGATCGTTATACTAGTTTTGGTAATCGTTTTAGTTGAAGAACTTGACACTTAATCTAAAATTTGCAAAGAGGTTATTTTACAAAATTTTAGCTAATTTTATATGATTTTTTCTTCCAAAATCATAGGTAATGTAATTTATTATTGGTAAACTAAAGCAATCTCTAAACGTATTATCATGGTTACAAGCAATGTAAAAAGAGTCATTTTGTAACACAGTAGAATGGTCTCTCTATAAATTATTGAAAAACCGTCTTTTATGAGACATTCAAATCAAACCGAGATTGCTCAATGAGAGAGATGCCGATGAATTCTTGTTTTTTTAAATCGAAAAATACACGTGGTACCCTCGAACATTGACCGATTGCACATGGTATGCAACTTGACAGGTTTGTGCACATGATACCCCCGAATATACTACTTTGTGCAAATGGTACCCAAATAGCAAGAAATTTAAAGATTCAAAAAAAAAAACATGACTACAAAATGCAACGCCCGTGAGTTTTTTATTTTTATTTTTTGATAAGTTTAGTAAGAGAATTTCATCAATATCAAACATTCACTTCAATATGGTATCTGAAAAGCACATCATCTATATTATGGCGTACATTACTCGAATGGTAAACTGGTCTTCGTAATTACGCAATTATACCGTAGGATACCCATATCCATTTTGGGATTAACATCTAAGGCCCTGTTAGATATGACTTATTTGTACTAGTATTCAGATCAGTTACGAATCATTCAGATCAGATCAGATCAGATCAGATCAGAGTCATTCAAATCAGATCAGATCTGAACAGAAATGTTCAAATTTGGTCCATAACTGATACTAATTCGTTGAAATTCAATCAAAATTTCAGCACATTCAGATCAGATCAGATCAGTTCAAAGTCATCTAGATCATCCTGACGAAGGTTTCCTCAACACCCCGCTTGAACCTCCTCGAAACGACTTCTGGCATCACCGAAAGGATCGAAACCACAGATCAGATCAGAATCATTCAGGTCAGATCAGAAAGATACAGTCCTATCAAACGGGGCTTAAGAAATCGATCCCTGACTCCGCAACATTAGCTGTTCCTATGTATTGGGTTGACCCATCTTGTGTTAACCAGCTTAACTATGGGGGCCAAGCCCATCGTGTTTATTACTCTCAGATCCCATCCTCTTGTTCCAAACGGAATCAAGGCGGTTCACCGCCATTTTTCTGCAACCTGAACACCTGATCATTACCGATTCTTTTTGTATTATTATTAAGCTCATGATCCCATAGCCGCCGAAAATGATCGGAAATTCGAACAAGAATTAAGAGAAAACCAAAAAAGTCAAAGGAGAGAGAAAATGGAGAAGATCAACAATGTCGAACCAACAACAGAAACGAAACTTCACGAAGAAGATAAAGAGCAATTGAATGATCCGGAGTTGTTCAGCTGTTTGCTGCAGCCTATCGCACCTGATTCCGATCTCCGTTACGTCGGCGTTCGCCGTCTTCTCCTTTTCCGTAAAGCTCAGTCCAGTGTTCGTCGTAGAATCGTATGATCATTTTCTCTCTGCTCCGTTTTCTCCGTTTCAATTTGATTATTAATCATCTGTTTGATTACTATTAGATAATGTGATTGAATTTCGCCTAAATTGGATTAATTATGTTTGAATCTTTGTTCTGAGCTGGTGATTATTGGAGTTTTAATCGAGGATTTGTGTTTCTAGGGTTTTGAGATTGTAGGTTTTGTCGCGAATTACTTTTCTAGTGATAATTACGGCATCTCGAAATGTAGGAACATTTTCAGTAATATTAGGTTTACGCTCATTGAAATTGCTATCATTTAGTACTACGTTGCATATTTGTCCTTCCATTTATTTTCAAATGACTCATTTAGCATGCTACAGGCGTGGTCATTGGCAATTCATCGGATTTACCCCGGCATCAACCAAATTTAAGTCAAAAATTAAATACTCTGATAAAAGTAAAAAAAAAATTCATATTCGAAGGTTTCCGTATATTATCCTTTAATTTTATAGATTTAGGTAAAATCCAAAAGATATACTATTTATTGGTATTACAACATTTCATTTGATGATCCAAATATGACTGAAAAAATATACAATAGATGAAGCTGAAATCGATAAGCCACTTATTATTTTGTAGTGGGAGGATAGCATTCAGGGAAAAAACCCAAAAAAGTAGGGAGGAAAAGATGAAGGAGAAAAAACAGAGGTTATAAAGATTACGGGTGGAAAAATTGAGGGAAGAAAAAACGAGGTGCTTTATTTACATATTTGACATTCTATTAATTTTCAAATGAGTCATTAATGTTTTCACACGGACGGGGATTTGGTGAAGCCGAAAATGTGATATTTAAGTACCTAAATTCACACGGTGAGGACGTTGGCGACCAAGGTCATTAAGAAGTTGAAGATTTGAACGACATTGAGAATATATATATTGTACAACTATGCTTCAGTGAGGATGGAGATTGGGCGTAACTATGCAGTCATAGCCATGGATTACCGATGCTATTATCTGTAGTTTGGTTTGCTAATGTATAAGTAGAACTTGATTAGGATCGGAGTACTACCGATGTTATTATTCATGACCCCATGTCTGAACTATTCTTGATTCCGTAGTACTTTTAGTAACATTTGGGTCTTATATAAGGATGATTGCTACTGTAGTACTTTTTATAGCATTTGGATCTTAAACAAGGATGGATTTTGGGTATAGTGTAAGAACAATCTTCTGTAGATTAGCCGGACTTTGCAGGATAAGCCCATTACATGTCAAAGATTTACGGCCCAACTCTGAACTCGTTTTCTGTTAATAATACGCAGGACATATACCCTAGTCCCGCTACTAGGTAGTCCCGGTGCCCACGTCACGCCCACGTCATATAGTGAGAGAGGCGATGGCGCGGTGGTCGGAGTGAGGTTGCCGGCGTGAGCTGTCAATGTTTGCATCGCAGGCAATGGGTTGGTGGTTGATGGTGGTACGGTGGCCGTGGAGGTGGCTGGGATTGAAGTGGGGAGGAGATATAAAAGTTTTTTTTTTTTTTAATTGGGCCATGTGTATGCCACATCACCGGGAGTATGTCCTCCCGGGATTACACAATAAATTTCCAATAATACGAGTATGGTTAATAAAATATACGGTGTATAATATAATAAAGTATATTACAAAATATACAAAAGTTAATTTATTGATATACTCGGTTAATTACACCTCCATTAAACACGTGATTCTATTATCGTTATGAACCTATAATTTAGTGCTTGTTTCCAACTTTCGTTTGGGCAATTGTGAATGTCAAGTCGATTTCAATGGAGAGACGAGGAGGAAGAAGGATGGACTTGGGTTTTAAAATGTAGTAAAAATTTTAATAATTTAACATTGCAACTAAATTTTAATGGCAACGATAATATAGAATTACTAATACTATGAATATTGCGGAATAATTCGTGTGTGTATTATTGATATAAATCATGTGTATTTATAGTACACATGTCTTGGAGAATACTCCAATTACCCTAGATTCGGAATATTCAATACCTAGAATATTCCTATTATATTCTTAATAGGATATTCCTAATATATCCTCTATTACACCCCCGCAACCGAAACGGTAGGGTAACGAACGCTTTGACTGGATCCAGAAACAAAGACTTGATTAGAAAGAAATACAACCACATAAAAACAACATGGACCACTGTAGACGGACCCTTGTGCGAGGCAATAGACTACCCCCGAATCGACGACACGCGCAGCAGCGATGAAGGCAGCAGCACCAGTGGCGACTGCGAGACGTGAGTGTCATCGTGGACTACTCGACATGCGTCTGGAGCGGCGAAACTGGCAAGGCGGCATGCCCTGGCTGGGCGCAAGACTCGGCGGGGTGACAGGGCTAGAGTTCCAATTACCCTAGATCCGGAATATTCTATACCTAGAATATTCCTATTTTATTCTTAATAGGATATTCCTAATATATCCTCTATTAGATAATTTGTACCACCTAATGACACAATTTTATGTAAGCTTTATTCCGAGACTGTTGCTGATCAAAGTTTTCGATCCTATGAACAACGTGATTAGGCAACAACCAAATTCAATTTAAAAAATTAGAAAGAAAAAAAGAACCAAAAAGCATTGATCTCCTTCATTTAAAAACTTAAGCATTTAAGCTCACGAAGTCACGTATCTCAAAAAAAAAAAAAAAAAAAGAAAAAAAAAAGAAAAAACAATTAAGCTCATGATCCCCAGTAAAAATGGCTGCCGAGAAAATGGAGAAGATTAACAATGTCGAACCAACAACAGAAACGAAACTTCACGAAGAAGATAAAGAGCAATTGAATGATCCGGAGTTGTTCAGCTGTTTGCTGCAGCCTATCGCACCTGATTCCGATCTCCGTTACGTCGGCGTTCGCCGTCTTCTCCTTTTCCGTAAAGCTCAGTCCGGTTTTCATCGTAGAATTGTATGATCATTTTCTCTCTGCTCCGTTTTCTCCGTTTCAATTTGATTATTAATCATCTGTTTGATTACTATTAGATAATGTGATTGAATTTCGCCTAAATTGGATTAATTATGTTTGAATCTTTGTTCTGAGCTCGTGATTATTGGAGTTTTAATCGAGGATTTGTGTTTCTAGTGTTTTGAGATTGTAGGTTTTGTCGCGAATTAGTTTTCTAGTGATAATTACGGCATCTCGAAATGTAGGAACATTTTCAGTAATATTAGGATTTATCGGTGTTGATTCGATGTCGAAATCGGTGTTCATGACTGAATTTGTTGGACTTTGCTGTATGGAGAGGAGATTGTGTGTAAATTCAGGGTTTATCTGCGATGTTTCGATGTCGAAATTGATGTTCATGTGGAAAGGAGATTACGTTCATGCCATTGTTTAAACAATCGTCGAAAATTGGTCGAAATTGATGTTAATGACCTTGTTGAAACATTTGTGTGAATGACAATTGACTTAAACTGTGCTGTTTTCTATTAATGTATGTATGTGGTTTGCATGTCTGCGCGTTGTAGGATTGGAGATGTAATGGTAAAGGATATGTAGCTTATCGCAATTTCATCAATAGGCCGCGGAATTGGGAGAATCTTCTTCTGCAAAGCCACACAAGTACGCCCAATCAAAGGTTGTCAAAATTCTAGCACCCCACCCTACTAGTCTCTAACTTTGTTATTGATTGAGCCGTCTTTGCTTGATGAAGGCGAGACTGTTTATGTTTTTGCGGATTGTGAAGCAGTCCTTTTTCCCTCCCCTTTTGATTGGTATCCTTAGTGGGTTTATCACTTTATCTCATATGGATTTCTGTCATGGTGTCATCTGCTGCGATGAATAGAGAATGTGTATTTCTTGTACTTGTTTTTCTTGCATGTATCTCCATAGTATCTTCTTGGTTGGCACTCTTGTTTTATACTAGTAAGTATGATAAATAGAAAATTTTGGGGTCAGAGTATGAAGTCTTTTACTGACAAGCAGTCGACATTTAGCTTCTCGTCCACTAACATGGTTGCATTCTAAAAAGGAAACTTAAGTTCCATGATTATGACACTCCCATACTATCATTGGCTCAATTTCTGTAAAGAAGCTAGTAGGATACATCACTTTTACTTCCGTACAAATTATAGTTTGTCTACCTCTCACTCTTTTCTCCCTTCTCTTGCTTATGTGCACTGTAAGCACTATGTTTGTTTTGCAATTGGCAAATTCGAATTCATTTTTCTGCACAATTCTGACATCAGGTTCATTTACTGGTTGATGCATCAGTGGACGATGGATTGCATCTCCAGCTCCACTCTCCCTTTTGTACGAGGTGGACAGCTGGAATTCTAGCCGAGTATGTGAATAATTTCTCTCCCTTTACTTTAAATTTTAGCAATTTTGTTGTCGTGGACTTTCAGTGTTTGTTATTGCCGTTATCAGTGCATTCTGTCATTCCGGATGAAATCTGTTATGGTAATGCGCCCTGAAGCATTATAATGATAAAATTTAGGCAAAATGTTGTTACATTGAAACTAAAAGTGATGCTTTGGTACAAAATTCTGTCAAATTTTATAATGGTTGAACCCTGATTTATGTGCAGAATCTTGGAGGTAGCAACCATGCAAGAACTAGTTTCAGCTCCAGTACAAGTGACTATGACCGATTTGACCGGCCCCGGAAGAAAGCAGAACCTGCATATTCTTTCGTCGGAATGCATTGCATTTTTGACCAGTGCAAAGTTGCAGGTGATTACTCCTTAATAATTTTGTCAAAAGGTGTGCAGGAGTTAACTATTGTATTCATGCTAATTACTTTCTGTGCAGTTACTGTATTGAAGTTTGGTCACATGAGCTCTGATTTGCTTGCATATGGGGCTGCGGATGGATCTCTGACTGTGTGCACTGTCTCAGAGTCACCATCTGTCACCAAGCAATTGCTGGGGCATTCTAAAGATGTCACAGGTTAAGTAAACCGGTACTGTTTCTCTAGGGTTTTGTTTTTCTTCTTCCTATTTTTTTTTTTTACTTGGCCTTTGCGTGTATTCTGTGATGCCTTTCTGAATTACGTGAATGGGTTAGCAAGAAATTGGTGATGAGCTGATTTCTTGCAAGTTATAATAATTGAGGTGAATGGCAGGACAGCTGTATAATACAGTATCTGTTTTTAAGGTGAATGGGTTCCAAGGTGTTTGCTGGCATGGAGTTGCAATCTTTACTAACTACCTTAACTACAATCTGTTTGTTTCCTTAGCAATGTTGAGAGTAGTAAGATGTTTTCTTCTATTATTCCTTACTGAATTATGGACTCCTGGATGAGATGTTCTGCTTTTACTTTCAAGACTAGGGGCCTGTTTGACCAAACTTCTGGAAAGTACCTTTTTTTTCTTTTTCTTAAAGACTTCAATTTGGGAGAATAAGCTCAATTGTTCAGAGAAAATTTGACTGATAAATAGAAGCAATGCGGGAGAGCATATTATGGACGTGCATGGGCTACATTTTGGTACTGGAAAATGGAAATACTGAGGGAAAGCCGGAAAGGAGATGCAGTGAATAAGGGGGGGGGGATTAGTTGGCTTCCGTGAACAACTGGAATAAGAGATCTCCTTATAGCGCATACAATTTCACAGACCCCTCTCTTTAAAAGTCAAAGTATTTCTTTTATAGCCGACCCCAAATCATTTTGGGAATAAGGCTTGGTTGTTGTTGTTGTTGTATGTGTGGCCAAGTCTCGGGAGTTAGGGTCCAAAGCCTTGACCAAAATGGTATTGCATATGTAGGTCATAGAGCATTGATTTAGCTTCAGGTGCTTTAATTGGACGTAGACAATGTATCAACTGAGATTTTGTGTTGTGTTTTGCATTTTTTCAGATTTTGACTTCACAACCAACAATCAGTACATTGCTTCAACATCTCTTGATAAAACTGTGAGAGTGTGGGACATCTCGAAAGGCCTCTGTATACGAGTTATCTATGGGGTCTCATCTCAATGGTGTATCCGTTTTCATCCTGTAAGTGCTGCATGCTTGAAGCATTGACATGTCATATCTGATAGATTTCTTAGCTTTCTTTCCATTCTTGTTTTATTTCTATAATTTGCAATAGTGTATGGTGTTCTGGCTATCGATTGCTCTTTGTGTATCTTACAGTAAATCATTAATCATTTGCTGCCGTCATCTTATTCCATATTTCTTAATGCAGGTGAACAATAACTTTCTTTCAGTGGGAAATGCAAGCAAGGAAATTAATGTAAGTTTATCTTTGATGACTCCTTTACTTACAAACTTGGCAACCTAGTCTTACGTTGGGTGCTTTACTGATAGATCTTAAAGTCCTTGTCTTTAAAGGGCAAAAGTCATTGATGTTTTAGGCTTGTAGCAATTCTGCTTTAATTGGAGGACGACAACTATATTTGTCCCAGGCTTTCTTTAAATAAGATAGGTTGACTCAAAGCTGAATGAGATCAATGTTGCATGTATTTAAATATAAAAATGTCCATGATTCGATGACAAAAGCTGGAGGTGCAACCTGATTGCCTCGAGTGCATCATTTGTTTGAATTCAGGTTCTCTTGTATGCTTTCCGCAGGTGTATAATTTCAGTACTGGGAGGCTGATCAATAAACAAGTTGTTTATGATGAGGTTACAGCTGTTGACCACGACCATACAGGCCAGCTACTTTTTTGTGGTGATGCTCAGGTAATCCAAACTTTCATGATCTTTTTCAATGCTATTGGTAGAAAAGAACTCTTCCTATTAATTTGCTGATCTGGCTGATATTTGCAGGGATACATATATACTGTGAGTATGGACTCTCGTTCAGGAGTTTTATCTCGTGTGCACCGTAATCGCAATGGAAGCAAACGTAAGTCTCCAGTGACAGTAGTGCAATATCGGACTTTCTCTTTGCTGGCACGAGGTCCAGTTCTTTTGACGTGCACCCAAGATGGAAGTTTGTCTTTCTTCAGGTTAGGAACTTAGGATGATGTGGTCTGTCTACTCTCTTTCCAATTGAATCTTGATTTCGAGCTGTGGGAAATTGATGATTGGTTTCCTGCAGTGTTGCCTTGGAGGTACAGGGTTATTTAACTCTTCGCTGCTCTCTCAAACTGACCCCCAGAGTGCACAGAATCCGTGCTTCTTTCTGTCCTCTGTTATCTCTTGAGAAGGGAGAGTATATAGGTTTGTTTCACTGACCAGATGATTAATTTGTCTGATTGTCGTCACCACTGGTATGTACTTCCATGAAGTTGCTGACTGTTTGTTGTTTGGATGAAGTGGCTGGAAGTGAGGACTCAAACGTATATTTCTATGACTTGACTCGGCCAAGGCATACCTGTGTCAACAAGCTACAGGTGAGTAAGAAATTAGTATGTCCAGCTGATTTCTTTCAATATTTTTCATCTTTACAGCCACGGTACTAAGACAGTGAGCGATACGGAATTGTAGGGTCATAGTTCGTCTGTGATAGGCATCACATGGAATTCAGGAGAGAACTTTTTGGCATCATCAGATTCTAGTGGTACAGTTATAGTGTGGAAGAGGGCAAAGACAAGTTAGCATTGAATCGCTGTACAAGTTTTAAGGAATGTTGGAGGAAAAGTGACACAAGGAGCCATTTGGGTCGCTGGTGAATAGAGTGCCTCAGAGGTGTCAATGACAGTGGTTTCAAGTGAACAAGGATTGATGCTCAGTGGAGCTGTGCAAAGGCTGCAATTTTGGGTTTGAGAGTGTACAGAACGTGCTTGTCACGTAGATTGTTTTTCGATGTTATGCAGACTATTGCAATAATGTGCATATACATAATGTACATCATAGGACCAAAGGCTGTATAAGCGATGTTAAATTTCTTCGCATGTGAATGGTCTCGACCTCATTCCCTGAAGAATGATGGCGCATATATAATTGGGAAGTCGGAGGTCCGACCTAGCAATGACATGGTTTTTTTTTTTTTTTTTTTTTTTTTTAAGAAAATGCTGTGATATGATTTTGCATATGTGAAACTAAAATAAGAGAAGATAAATTTCCACCCCGAAGCTTCTTCTTTTCGTCGGGATCATGACTTATGAGTTGTCCATAAATTTTTGGATGTGGCAAGGGTTGCCTTATTCTTCCCGGACCAGTTTCACATTCATTTCTACTAGCATCTCACAGGTATGAGGTATCCATGTTTTGTGTCGAGTACCTCAAACCCGATACATACATTAATCTAAACCTGATAGATTTGAAGCCTCGTTAGCTTTCCACAGATTGTTTAAACAGTTCCCACATCTGCATTGGTTTCTTGCTTCTTCGATCAAAATCTGTTTCCATTTCCTGATTTAGAAATCAGAGGGGAATCTCAAAAATATGGATTTTGCGTCAAAATCATTTTCTCTGCAGTAACCTCAGAAATGTTATGACAATTGACAATGCATGAAATTTCCATGCAGGTACCCAATAATGACAACAAGCTTAAGCTAAACACCATGAAAATTCTCCCTTCCACAAAAAAAAAGAAACCCAAGAAAATGTGCATTTTATCAGCATTTACAATCTCTACACTGGCACACCCTATATTACAGGCTCTCAGTCAATTCCTGCACTACATAACACACGCAACTTAACACATTTTATTAATTTACAGGCAGGTGAGGCATTGCCAACCTCATGGAAGCAAAATGTCCACCATATTCACGATAAGTATGTGACCATTGTCTGCTCCAGAAAAAGCCGAACTTTGGCCTCTATTTAGCTTCACATCTCCATAGAAGGTTGGCAAGGAAAGAAACGAGACGAGACACCTCATATATACACCTAACTAGAGTTATTTCTATTAACGCTATACATCACCTGCTCACCCTCTACGGCGTTTGTTGTTAACCTGTAACACCCACCGTTTGAACTGTATTAGAGATGCAGACAGTATCACTGAGTAACAATCACTTTTTAAGACTGAAATAAATATAGATGTTTATAATTGTGGCACACTATTCAAGAGCATGATCACACAATAACGAAACTTAGTGTCCATAGAAGTCCATGGAGCAACCCAGCACATAGTAAACCCTCGTGACAAAGTGATAATGGCTTTATATTGTTTATAGAACATAATTTCAGCACTTCAACAAGTAAATAATCCTCAAATGCACAATCCACAAGTGAATACAGAAATTGGAAACAGTTGAAGGTGCTTCAGTAATGCGAGAGTGAGACACCATTATTACAATACAAAAATACGATATTACCACAAGTCTCATACAATTTTTAGACATTTGATGGGTTAGTACCACAATTAAATGCATTTCATAAAATACAGGACGGTTGATTAAATCAGACCAGATAATTAGAGAATCTTATCCGCCTATCATAACTTACAGAGGTTGCTACACACAGACTATTCATTATGGCTACATTGTAGATTTCATGCCCACAATAGTTCCAACAAACAAACCGTTTTATCACCAAACTACAAAATGCAATATCAAAGTAACTGGAAAGACTTACTACACAGAGCCATTTGGTTCAACGAATGGAAAATTACCGGGATCAAGAAAAAATGAAAAGGATAAGGATTTTAACCCCAGCATTATCCATGTTATTTCTACCATTGCTGTCTCCTATAACCTCCACTCTCCTACCAGAAAGGCTTCTGCAGCTAAATTAATACCTTTTCTACTTTTGTCTTGTCCAGCTTTTCAAGAATGACTAGATCAACTCTTCTAAAAAAAAAAGAATAGATCAACTGATCAAGTTAGGGGAGAGTCCACTGCCTTCAATGCAGCAACTGTGCACTATTAGGGGTAGTTAATCCTAAAGGCAACCTGATTTGTCAATATCTACTACTTTAATGCTAGAAGGCATACCTCAGGACATCGCTGTATGGCGATGTCCTTGACCCTGCAGTGACAATGGAAAGACAAGGAAGGCAAGGAAATAGGTGGTTACAAGTAGAGATTATAGGGAATAAGGTAAGAAGCGGTGGCCATAGGTTGGTAGACAGCAAAGGTTGTGACATAAGCGGAACTCAAGTGAAAGGGAAGTGAACAAATTGGTGGACTGGAAGGGGGAGTGCATGTCGATGTATTGTAGCGATGGGCTAGTGTTAGTAACATAAAAGGTATAATCCTTTCATTTCAGACACCAGAAGAATTCAATCAAACATAAAGTACAAAAAAAAAAAAAGTTATTTAGTACCTTTGTATCAGAATGCCTAGAAGCAGTATGAGCGTGTTGCAACTTCTTTGGATCATCAGAAGAACAGTTGTGGCAGAAGAAGTTGTCGAGCCTTTCGGCTTCTTCTGCAGTCATATCCATACAGACAGGATGAAACCTGGATAACAACACAAATACCCGAACAAACAATTCACTTGTAACTCGAAATTTGTCACCCTAATACAAACATCGAAGGTCACAATGCAAAAAGGAAGCCAACCTCATGAAACCAGTTTATGAAGTCTTTTTAACCAAACCATACTAATGATTGCACCCTCCAAACACTCCAATCCTAGCATATTACAAGTCCACAAATTCTAATGTCGCAAGAAATCCCTCACATCCTCTTCTTCTCACAGACCGATCGATTGTTAAGGTCTCTTACATCTTTTAATTAAATCATGGAACACCTTGCACCAAGTACGAATATGCAGAAACGTAGCATAAACACACAAATGACTTAGGAGATATTGAAGCTGTGTCACATATCATACCCACATCATCTGATGTTACCATGTCCTTTTTAATTCGTGATTCTCACATCTCAATGATATTTTGTACAAACAAATGAATGAAAATTTCATCCACCAAGAAATAAGTACAAACCACAAGAGAACACCAAAAAAGTGAGCACGCATACTCACCAATCATCGCATCCCTCGCATTGAACCATCAAATCATCTGGATTATATGGCATCTCACACTTGCAATATCTGCAAAACCGACCAAATTTCAAACAATCCTTAGTTCTTCAGTCTTACACAATTTAACAACATAACCCCCCATCCATATGTTCGTCCGACATTTAACACTAATTACAGAGATCACTTCAATCTCAATCCAAAACTGCATATCTCCACTGTGCTGCTAAAGATAACACATCCCCTTGATCACAATCAAAACAATGTTCATTCAACAATCAACACATATTACTCGAAACCGACACTCCATGTAAAACTAACTCACAATACCATAAATCTTCTACCTTCCTATTTAAGTAAGCTTATCTTATCTAACTTGAACCTATAAATTCTACAAGAAGTAATCAAGAACAAACAACACAACAAGTAAGATGCTACATTTACATCAACTACATCGAATTCGAGATTCGACAACAAATCAATCAGCCTAATTAACCTAAATTCACACTCAATTTGTTCAAACCAGTCAACAAATCAATCCAAACATAATTAGAACATTACGCTACCGCATTCAATTGACAAAATTCAAAGAAATTTCACCATTTTAATTTCAACAAAACCTAATTACGCGCAAAAGAACAAGAGATTAACGATAACTAGAGAGAGAGAGGTGGAGAGAGTACGAACACGTCGATACGATCAGGCTTAAAAGCGCCGGTGGAGGTGTTGTACGAAAAACGACAGAAGAACTCGTCGTTTCCGACGGAATTCAGTTTGGTATAATCTTTGAAAGCGTAAACGGTACACTTCGCTTCAATTGTGTCGGCGCTCTGTATATCATGGTGATCGGAGAGAAACAACTCTTTTGAGCCGTGAAACTGCCGGCGGCCGCCGATCGATTCTTCCGGCCGATAATACCACCGCACGTGAACCCTAGCGCCACCGCGCCCGTCGGACTCTATGCTCTCTATTCGCGCCACGTACGGCGGCGTTGACGGCTTCGATGGCCTCATCAGGACGGAGTCTCCGGCTAAACAAATATAGAAAGTTCTGGAGTCATCATATTACTATATATAGAAAGTACATATAATCGAGAAAGCGAGGAGGAGGAAGAGAGAGAGAGACTTACGTTTGACGACTTTGTTGGTGGATTTGATGGTGTAGGAGTCGATAGGGCGTTTCGAAACGTTTCGATTTTTCGCCATTGATTTTGAGAGAGAGAGAGAGAGGGAGTGTGCGTGTGTGTGTGTGTTCAGGTGGAAAGAGAATTGATGTCTCAGGCTGTCAGACTTACGCGGGTGTCTTAGCTCGTCGACTCACCATGACTTCTGGGATCCGGTTATTGTATTGCGTCACGTTTGAACTTTGAACGATTTAATTTCGACTTCAAATATTTTAAGTGATATCGCAATGATTTAGAATCTCATTGGCCATAATAAAAATGTATTCAATAACACTTTAACGTTGAGTGTAAATTTGACGATTTGGATCCTTAGACCTTAGAATTTGTACATATTAGAGTGGGTCGGTTAGTGCCTCACAGGTGTATACTTGATATAGTGACCATGGATTTCATATGCGGTTATATAAACTTGCTAAGCTTGTTATTTGAGTTCAAAAAGTATTATTCATCGATTAGAAAGTGAAAAGAGTATTCAAGTCTAGATGAGCATAATGGTGTACGACTAAAGATATGGTTCCTCAGAGTTTATAGACACGAGTCACACGACTAACTGCTTGGTCCGCCCCTTGGCCCTTACTAGTCAAATTATCTGGGTTAGATCACTTTAATTAGTCAAATGTATCCAGCCAGCTGCATACTTGCTTACCTCAACGTGTCTATTTTCCCCGAATTCCAAACTACAAAAGCGTCAAACACACTACATATTACACAACATATACTAAAAGTCATAAAACTATGAGTGATCATGAAGTAACACATAAACGGGTACTTTGCAATGGAGTTTGGCTCCATGTAGCAGAAAAGGGTCAGGGCCCAGCTGTTCTTCTCATCCACGGGTTTCCGGAGACTTGGCTTTCATGGGGCTACCAAATTGACCACTTGACCCGGCACGGGTACCGGGTGATCGTACCCGATATGAGGGGATACGGGGACTCCGATTCACCTCCGGATCCTGCCTGTTATACCATATGTCACCTTGTTGGTGATATGATTGGTCTCCTCAACGAGTTTGGAGTTGACCAAGTAAGTTCTCAATTACTTAGGTTGATCCGTTTGTAAGTTTTGCTCGCGTTTCAGATCAGATCAGCTCAATTAAACCTACTAGACGACTTTTGCATTTTTGTACTCCGTACTAAGTAACGTTTAAAATCCAAGAATGTTCGGTTTATCACATGTTACGTTGACCTTTACGCCTCATTATTAATTTTTGTCGCACATTTTTTGTTTTGATCAATTGATTTGGATTGAGATTGAGACAAAAGTGTTTAGTTAATCTCTTTGGTTTTCAGGCCTATGTAGTGGGCCATGATTGGGGAGCACTAGTTGCGTGGCTTCTGTGCCTGTTCAGACCGGATAGAGTTAAGGCCCTTGTTAACTTGGGAATTCCTTATCAACCACGATCCCAATTCAAGCCCACGGATATGCTCAACGAAATGTTTGGAGACGGCTTATATATCACTCAATTTCAAGTATGTTTGTAATTTCCCTTTTGTTAGCGTCGATTCGAGTTCAAAGAAGTCGGACTTGTGTAAGATTATTTGGTCATTAGTTATGGACTTATAGTTACGCCATGTACATTTTCCACCGAATCCTTATTATCTAAGGTGAAATAAAGTCGGTCTCTAGAATAGAAAGTAGAAATGTAAAATTTGTTAATTAATTCGTTAAGGTCATGTTCTCTTCAACTTATTGTTCTTTGAAGTTTGGCCTCAGTTTAGATTTGACCGCAACATATCGATAAGAGTCGTTAGCTGAATAGCTGGACAACCCCCAGGCAGGTTGAGTTACTATCCACTAGGCCAACCTTGATCCTCGCTGAATAGCTAGTGTAGTAGTAGTGTTATATGATACTCCTAGTATGCATTAATTATACATTTGTACTTGCTTATAGTCTTGTGTTTCATGGCCATTTTGGGTACCTTAGGAACCGGGGAGAGCGGAGAAGTCTTTCTCACGCTATGATTGCTTAACGGTGTTGAAGAAACTCTTGTTGATTAATGCTCCTGATCCTCTAATGTCTCCTCCGGGTATCGAGATCATCGATTTCTTAGAGACTCCAACTTCACTACCTCCATGGATTGTTGAAGAAGAGCTTGAAATAATTGCAAGCAAGTTTGAAAAGAATGGATTCACTGGTCCTTTGAACTATTATCGTGCCATGGACTTGTAAGTCACATATCATCCTTCTTTGCCCTTGATCTAATATAACCCCCCGTTGTCCACCAAAAGACATAATGTTGTCCAAAAACAACGGTAAGACAATTCGTGGTACTTATATGAATATATGGCAGTAGTTTGGTAAACTTAGCTGAAATGAAATAAGATTATATTTTGCCCGAAATAAATAAAGTTTCACTCTGATGTAATGTAGGAATTGGGAGCTGCTTGCACCATGGGAAGGAGCTAAAATCAAGGTGCCAACAAAATTGATTATTGGCGACAAAGATATGGGGATGAAGTCACTGGGAACTTTAGATTATGTAAAGGGAGAAACTTTCAAGAGCATGGTACCAAACGTCGATGTGATCATTATTGATGGACACCATTATATCCAGCAGGAGAATGCTCAGACTGTCAATGACGAAATCGTATCATTTCTCAACTCCCATACCCTAGCATAATCAATCAACTTTTATACTCTTGTACTCTGTATGTTCTTATTTCAATAAATACACAAACTTTAAAATGACCTGTTCTATAGCAATAATCAGGATCCTTAGTTACTTAGTTCGTTACTTCTCTCATCAAGTGTCTTGATTTTGCTCCTCCGGCGAGATTCAATCTCCGGTGGGGAAGACGTGGAAAAACAATCAATCGTACTGACGTTAGTACGTTACAATCCAAGGTTCTATACTTCTATATAGGCTACTCAAGTCAGTTCCAAATCTTTTTCTCTTCAGGTAGTTTAAGAAATCGGCTATGTAAGTAATGTGACGCATTGTCAAAAGACAAGTTCCGACGGAATCTGATTCACTCGACTATTTGTAAATATTTAAAAAAAAAAAAAAGGGGATGAGTTCATAAAATTCATCTTTCTTTTCTCGTTCCCACCCACCCACTCTCGTCTTCTTCCTCAAGTTTCTCATCTCGTGTCTTATCTCTCGCCAAACAAGCCCCTTTCAAAATGGCGAAAACACTTCCACCACCATCCTTCTTCTCCCATTCCCATCATTTCTCTCTCCCATTTCTCATTCCCTCTCACACCAATTAAATTAATATAATAATCTCACCCTTAATCACAATTACAACAATAATAATAAAAAAAATGTTATCAGCAAATGTAGCAACCTCATCTACAACTACTTGTTCATTGATACCTCCGTCAACCACCATACCTAACTTTCTGTCCCCACCTAACTGCCGTTGCACTCTCCGCCCCCTCGATTTCTCCGCCGCCGCCACCTCATCCTCCTCCTCCTCCAACTCTTCTCCTAATTGGTTACCCTTCCCCGGCGCCGCCGACCCTCGATTTTCCCGCGGAAACGACGGCGTATTGGGCGGGAGTATAAGTAGTAATAATAACGGTAATAACGGTAAAAATGAGAGGAAATGGTCAAGGGATAAAGAGAGTTACTTGACTGATAATTATGATCCTCTTCCTCTTCCTATGACTTTTCCCGAATCTGCCCCTGTCTCTCCCGATGTTATTAATCGCCGTCTTTGCTGTGATCCTGTTACCGAGGTTAGTTTCGTCCAATTCCTTCATATTTTTTTGTGCCAATTTGCTGTTTAATTTCATTTTTTTAAGAGTGTATGGTTAAATTGTGATGTTTTAGAGTGTAATTGTGTAATTTGCGTTGATTAATCGGACGTTGGTGATATTAGTTTGATATTTAGATCATGCTTGAGCTAAATAACTGTTGTATTACCGATTTATCGGAGTTTTCGAGGTTTGGAACGATGGAATAGTAGCATTTTAGCATTTTCCGAGTTGTAAATAGTTTTCGCAATTAGACCATGTTTATTGGTGAACTGGAAAAGAGCGAAAGTTGGTTTCTTGTTTAATTACTGTAGTGAATTTTCGTAATTGGACGAGATATAACAACTTTCGGGATTAGATCATGTTTATTGGTGAACTCGAAACAAGTCAGAACAATCATGATGTATGAGTACCTCTTGGGAGAGGATTGGAATTGTGGTGGGGAGTTTAATCTTATGTTGTGTTTTTATGTGTTGTGAATTGTAGGATTGCAAGACGGTATTGTACGAGTGGACGGGTAAATGTCGGAGTTGCCAAGGGTCTGGGTTTGTTAGCTATTACAGTAAAAGAGGAAAGGAAACGACTTGCAAATGTATACCATGTCAAGGGATTGGTAAGCTTTCAAATTCGGCTATTTGATTTTGGTTGTGCGGAAAGTTGTTTGTTTTAGCTGTTAAAAGTGCATTTGCCGAGAGATTCAGATCAGATATTTTGAGCCAGCTTCTGTAAAAATTCGGGCTTTCATTGATTGCTGCGGATGTAATATTATATGAGGAAGTGAAACTTGTTGTGAAGAAGAGTTAGAGTAGTTGTGAGTTATAGGGCTGTGGACAATTGACGACTTGACGTACCTAAAGCCAGACATTTAAGGTGAAATTGCAATAGTCGATTTGCCTGCCTTATGAATTTTTATGCCAGTGTCATTAGTATA
Organism: Spergularia bocconei; assembly: GCA_963457585.1. NCBI lineage: Eukaryota > Viridiplantae > Streptophyta > Magnoliopsida > Caryophyllales > Caryophyllaceae > Spergularia > Spergularia bocconei. The sequence continues at coordinate 21,834,569 of OY734958.1, read as the reverse complement.
AAGGTCTTTAGCAACATAACCAATTCCTTTGTCCACGAACTCCTAACTAAAAGCTTGTGCTAATTCATCATGTAGTTTCAGCAGCTGTGAGCCTGTATCTGTGTGCCTCTTTCTTGCGTATCAGGACGAGTCAGTATTCTTCTTGGCTATCTAGCTTTCTGGTTTGCCCTTTGTAGTAACCATTTTCTCCTTGTATGAGTCATATGCTCCTACCTTTTTGCAAAAGTCCCTGTCGTGCCATGCATTAACCGTGAGTTAGAAGAATGTATTGTGTTGCTGAGTTAGCATCTTCTTTCTTTCCATTCTTTAGTATTTTGCATTACCCTGTCATTCTATTGAAGTATCCACTCAGTGAACTTTCGGTAATGTGGCCGTGTTGGTCTCTAGTTCGAAGTTCAAACTTCAAATCAAGCCTTTTTAATTTTGTGATCTCTATGAAATCTTGATGTGTATGTTGCACTTGAGCTGTAGTTAGTGGTAGTTTACAGGGGACGGAGATCGCGGTTCTAGTGTCATGTAGTTTAATAGTATGCCTTTCATCTTGACTTCAGGATATGTTCAGAAGATCACAGCTCGGAGTGACATTGACCTGATGGAAGATATCAATAATGGGAGGCCTCCTTGATCATTGGAACTTTGTTTCTTATTCCTCACACAATCAAGTACGTTATATGATTCAGTTCAATTAGAAATGTTTGTATACTGTGCATTAGATAAATTGAATGAAAATGTCTATGAGGAGCAGTTTCTTAATTTTTGGAAGAGTTACTGTCAAGGAAACAAATTTAAGTTATGAGCAATTGAGCAGTTTTCTGTTTATTCCAATTTTTGGTAATGGGTTGCCCTACTATACGTGGTTTTATTACTTGCAAACTTTCTCATTTGTTGATACCCATTACATTTAGACCATTTGCAACGATAACTCGGTGAAAATGGCTTGTATTGTAGCTATTTTCATAGCTAATACATGATGAACCCTGATTTAACATCCGGTTGGTCCATGTCCATCTATGAGATAAAAAGTATATTGGAACAAAATGAAACTACTGCTATATTCCTGCTACTTGCTCATTTATTACTCTATCAATCTGTACATCTAATTGAAAAGATAATGTCGCTCGGTGTTTCATCATTGCGAAAATAAGTTCAAGCCATAAGCATAATGCCATAATCTATTATTCTCTAGTCACTAGAGCTAGTAGTTTCATCAACTGGATGCCAGACTCTGTTGAAAAACCATGTTGAATCTGCTTTCACTGCATAACCATCTTGGTTACGATGCCAGCTGTAGTAAGCATGAGTTTGGTTCTTAATGTCGAAAATGGCATGTCCAAAGCTTGCTTCACGAAAAGCTGAATAGTCTGGCTGTGGTTGAGTCATGCTGCAGATATGAATTGTACTTTGTTAGGTCAGTCACAAGGGAGTAATCAATAAGTATATATGATTAATTAGGTGCAGCAATCTTACTTGGTTGCTAAACCTTCTAGGTTTCCTCCATCTCCGATTGTTATATAAACCGGAGCAGACTGGTCTGCAACAGGTTTGCATGGTCCACTGACGATGTTGTAGGCTATATTTGATATACGTTTCTGTGAAACCGGAGTAAGAGAATTAGAAACAAAAACCCTGCCAATGTGTGTTACTAGTGATGATAGGAACTTACAGATCTTTCATAGGCATGAACATGACCGGCAAACACAATATCAACTTTGTACTGAACAAACCAGGGCTCGAACATCACCCTCATAGTCTCTCCCTCCATGTAATGGTAATTGTAGCTATTGTACCATGGAGAATGCACTAGAACAATTAGCCATGGAGTCTCGCTCCTGTTAACTCTCGGAAGCTCCTCCTCGAGCCAGGTGTACTGTGGAGTGTATTTGCCTGAAATTTTCAGATCAATCATAGTTAAAATAGTTGTTTTCTTATGAAGAAACTGGATTCCCTTGAAGTGGAGGGGGGCTGAGGGAGGTGAGGGTGATCATAGGGTGATCATCGACTGGGGTACATGAAAATCGAGACAAGTACACAAAAGATTCACGAAACAATTCTGACATTCTAGGGCTTGAATAAAATTAGTGGTTTACCGTATGCGGAGTAGGATGATAAGACGATTATGTGAGCAGGTCCTCTCTTGATGGAGTACCAAAAGGGTGCTGTGCTATTTGATGACTTATAAGGTGTGTGATATCGGTGCTTAAATGGCTTGAAAGGTTCTGTTTCACCCTGCAGTAACAATAAGGATGATCAGTAACTTGGTGAAAATGTCGAGCATAATGCAATTTGTGTGAACTATTACTGTTAGAACTTAGAAGATGAATGAAAACTGATATATTTCCTGAGTAAATCCTATTACTGTAATCAGTAGCATAGGAACAGGAGTTATTTTGGTTGAATGCTTACAATTTCTGGGGCGAAATCAATCTCATGGTTTCCTGCAGTCCATATCCAAGGTTGATAGGCGGTACTTCTCTCGACAAACCTTGCCCATGAATCCCATCTCCTGTTATCATGATCAGGGTAGTTGTCAGCGTACGAGAGATCTCCCACAAACAGCACAGCTTGCCCTTTGGTAGGATTTTGTTCATAATGCGTGAGAGTCGCGTTAGAATCATAACTCTGTCCAAGATCCCCTGCAGAGAAGCTCAATGTAGTAAGATTTCAGAAGCACATCTTACATGAACAAAGTTCTTCTCTTCTACCAATTTTCTTGATGAAACTGTGAAAGTACTACTGATTTTTCAGAAAGATACCTATGAGACCGAAAGTGTAAGGAACATTAGGCCCAGGTTTTGGAGGGGTAGTGAACCAGAATGTCCTTGGATTTTGTCCAATCCCAACTTCATAGTAGTACTTCGTATCAAACTGCAAAACATAGTAAAAATCTGATCAATGTCATACACAGGATTACAGGAATATAGAGTTTCATATGTACTGTACATTGTTTTCCCCTGATTCACACTGCACTTTCAGTGACTCCATTTACCCTAGGAATCTAGATTGAATGGACAAGCTTGTTGACAGTCCATTGCAATCCACAGTTTAGAAATCGAGTTTTTCGAAGAAACGATTAATGATCAGAATTCAGAAGACAGTAATCCTGAGTACACACTGTAACAATACCAGTTCCTAGCACAGAATGTCGAAAAAAAAAAACTGACCTCCAAATGCTTGATGGTACAGTGATGAATGTAACCAGAAGTGTAGTTATAATATTTGTACGTTGAAGTTTTGGCTTGTGCAGATTTCTTTTCTTTACTACCCTCTGCCCAATACATCACCTTATTCGAACCGTGCTCCTCCATTGTCACCCATGACACAATCATGGCTCTTCCCTCATGATCTCCTTGCGTTATATGAACCTGAACAAACACACCAAAAACCCGAAATTCACGTCCATGACCGATACCATAACCAACAAACACGACACGAGTCACCCTATATTTCTCATGCGCCTTTCATGTTTTGTCGGAAAGAAAACGCCACTTACCCCCAATCTCAACGAGTATAAAATATCGAAAATCATAGAGAAAAAGCAAGAAAATCACCTGCTGAGGAGCATTGAACCCAGGAGGGGGAGCAAAGACATCACTACCAAGAGGCATATCAATGGTTTTCTCGACTTTTCGGATAAAATTACTCGTTTTTCCGCCATGGCAAACCTCGGCTGCGTTCAAAATCAAACCCAGAACAAGAACTACAAGATAAACAAATGCAGATTTTCTCCAAAACTCTAAATTTAGCACACCCATTGTTTCTTTTCTTGTAAAGAAAACAAATGGAGAGAAATTCTCCAACAAACTAAATTTAGCCAAAAAGATCGAATTATATAAATTTTATAAGAGGATCACGTATTTATAGAATTGTGGAAAACCTTAAGAATCGGAAGAATATTCCAATGCAGAGAATTAAATGTGAGGAAAAATAAGGGGGAAAAATCTTGAAAAATCAGGCTGAAAATGGCAGTGTTTCTGCCCTCAAAAAAAAGAAAATGGCAGTGTTTGATAATAAGAGGAAGTGTAGGTGGGAAATTAAAGAGAGTGCGAAGTATTTGTGGGCTAACAGTAACAGTAGAGTAAGAGTCACACTTTCTGTCACTCTGTGAAATTTGGGTTGCTCACTCATAATAATTGCAAGTCAATAGTTGACTTTCAACGTCAGTTGTACAATCTTTGGATTTTTACGTAGGAAAGGCGAGATATTAGGATTGGGTCGAATCATTCGACTTTTTCGTCCGGCTTTTATCTTGTCCACTGCTTTTTGTTGTTGTATGTGAGACTATTTTGATCAAAAAAGTTGTAACGTAGATTCGTAATTTGGTTGTTGTTTATTTTTCGCCCTGGCAAATTGGCAACGTTTGATATAAATTAAGTGACCGGAAACATGAAAAACTTAATTAGTAGGTTGATATTTATCATGTTCATCCGTAAGATACGATGAACTTGTGTGTTTTAATGTTTGAAAGACATTTTTGGAAAGTTTTATGTTCTGAAGTAGACGACCACGTGAATAGAATGAATTCACATTGGGCATATAATGCTTTGTATTTTCAAAGCTTTTCAATCCAATTTTCTAAACTTAACCAAGTGTGTGTGTAAACAAAGTTAGATGTTGACTTTGTAAAGACAGTGAGCCGAGCACCACAGCCTTTTTGGCTTTCTTCAAACTTTTTGGCACCAAAAAGTACGAGAATAACTAGAGCAAATCAGAATCAAGGATTTGTTAGTCACAAACCAATCTTTTAATTATCACGTATGAGTTAAATCAATGTTTTTGACACATAAAGTGATCAATCATAATCAATAAGCTAGCATCACCATTCATAATTTGTTAGTAACCCACTGTAGGTGGCCGTCATCGAGCCGTCGACTATGTCGACTATGGCCTATGGGTGATGCATATCAACTCTCAGAGTCTTGACTTCCAATTAGTGGGCCGAAAGATACCCCTCACCAATTAACAACCAATAATTGATAACATCTCGTATTGTTGTGGTCCGTTGAGGTCTACCCATTCTCATTAGCGAAATTCTTATGTAAGACGGTCAGTCTACAATTTATATGACCAAGACTCAAATACTCAATAGAGTTGGGAGTTTGGAAGTCCAAATCTTGAGGTTAAATGAATGAGTGTGATATCATAGAAATGATACTATGCAAACATTGAAGATTAGGAGTTTTATAATACAAGAGTTTCTGAATAGAAATGAACACATCAATGATAATATTCTTACAACCAATCTTTAGTCTTTAGTACTTCATAAGTCAATAATTCAATATATATCATATTGCTATATCACAATTTTGAGTAGTTCATCGATAAAAATTGTCATAAACAATTATTCTGTGAGCTGAGAATATACTACATTGTGAATTTGTGATGACCATTTTACTAGTTCAGGTGGAGGAGTCGTCATCGGACTTCCAGATTCGGTTGTTTAGCCACACCGAATCAGCATGGACCGCGTCTCCATCTTGGTTGCGGTGCCAGCTGAAGTAAGCATGAGTTCTGTTCTTAATATCAAACATTCCATGACCAAAACTAGCCTCCCTGTATGCTGAGTAACTTGGTTGTGGCTCTGTCATGCTGTAACAAAAAGACGCGACTGAAGTAAATTATACGATGATAAAACTAATTAAACGCGAAATGTTAAAAATTTACGATGATTTGGTATCTTACTTGGTTGCTAATCCCTCAATATTTCCTCCATCACCAATTGTAATATAGACTGGGGCAGAGTTGTCCTTTACAGGGGTGCATAAGCCATTTGTGATGTTGTATGCAATGTTTGATATACGTTCCTATATTACAAAAAAGTAACGCTTGTTGATCAGGGTGAATAATACGACAATATATAATAACGACAGTATTATCTCAGTGTCTACTTACAGATCTTTCATATGCATGAACGTGACCAGCAAAGACCACATCGACTTTGTACTGAACGAACCATGACTCGTACATAACTCTCATGGACTCGCCTTCCATGTAATGGTAGTTATAACTGTTGTACCATGGAGAATGCACTAGGACAATCAACCACGGTGTTTCGCTCCTGTTTACTTTAGGGAGTTCCTTCTGAAGCCATTCATATTGAGGTGTGTATTTACCTGAGATTAATTGCTAATTAATTACGTATTTATCTCACTGATAATAATTAGATAATTATAAACTATTACTAATTCTTAGTTCTTACCGTATGCGGAATACGAAGACAAGACAATAATGTATGCTGAGGCTCTCTTGATTGAATACCACAAAGGAGAGATGCTCTCAGATGCCTTGTATGGTACATAATACCGGTGCGAGTACGGCTTAAATGGTTCTGTTTCGTTCTGCCACAGACGCAAGAGTAACAAGATTAATCAGGTTGAATGTACGCAGCCTTACCCTATGTAAAAGAAACGCGCTCAAATATATTTACGACTAAAATCAAGTCCTAATGAACGTATAGAGGTAAAAATAATGCTTACAATTTCAGGAGCATAGTCGAGTTCATGGTTTCCGGCAGTCCAAATCCAAGGTTGATAAGCAGCATTCCTTTCGATAAATCTTCCCCAACTATCCCATCTTCTATTGTCATGAAATTCGTAGTGATCGGCGTAACATAGATCCCCAATAAATAGAAGGGACTTCCCTCCAATTGGGTTCTGCTCAAAGTGTGACAGTGTCTTATTTGAGTCATACGTTTGTCCAAGATCTCCTGCATAAAATGAATGATATTGAATTTAAGTCTTAAGGACCAACATCAATACTACTACCATCAAATTTACATCTATTTTGAGCTGAATCGAGAATCGAACCTATGACACCGAAAGTGTATGGAACGTCAGGACCAACTTCTGGTGGAGTCGTAAACCAGAATGTTCTTGCTGATTTACCTGTCCCAACCTTGTAGTAGTATTTGGTGTTGTACTGCAAAATTCGAACCAATTTGATTAATTGAAATATGCAAAATTTTAGATAAAAACGTCTTACCATACAACCATAGGTTAAATAGGATTTATATAAGACGGTTTTACACAAAACTTGTTGTTTAATGATTGAAAAAGGTAGCACCAGAGCATGAGTCATGATTAGGTGAGTTACCTCCAAGTTGTTGATGGTGCAGTGATGAATGTAACCAGATGTGTAATTGTAGTAATTGTACTGGGTGACAATGCCACGAGCCCTCATATGCTCGCCATTTTCGGTCCAATAAACGACTGTTTCCGACCCTGGCTCAACTGGTGTCACCCATGATACAATGACTCCCTTTCCTACATGATCTCCCTGTGTTATGTGAACCTATAACAAATGAACAAATATATAAGTTCCGATGAAATTTCAGCATCATCTTGCACAACAAAGAATGCATTGTGTACAACACTAAACAACAACAACGATGTCGAAAACAGCAACTAACAGTATTCCAGTGATTACCTGCTGAGGAGCATTGTAGCCAGGAGGAGCTCCGAACACATCACTGTCAAATGGCATATCAACTGATTCCTCAACATTTCTGGTAAACTGGCTTGTTTGTCCAGCATTGCTCACCACTACAACACTCAAAACTAACCCGAAAACCAAAACAACATACGTTGTCATAGACCGAAGATCTCTCATCATGTTATCGTCTTTCTGATCTGATCTAAGCTTTACGACAATTGATTATTAGTATTATTGTCGAGTCGAAAATGATACACCACGAACGATGTGTTCGGACCATCTGCTTAAGCGTGTATGATGTACATTACTTATATATTTCCACAAGGATCGATGGAGTACATTACTAAAGTTTAAACTTCATGTGAAATGATCGAGAATATCCGTCCAAATTTTCGAATATTCAAGCAAATAAAAAGACTAAATTTGTCGTTTTAGAGACTTAATATGCATCAAACTTAAACTATTGTGTCAGGTTGTGATACATTATCCGAGTATGATTGAGTTTGAACTTTGATTCGTTGACCTTGAGTCATGTTGATTCCTTGAAACGAAATTTAAATCAAAAAGATGTGTATAATAAGGGAAGTGCCGTAGTGAAGGGGAAACAATCTCTAATTTGATCCTTGCATTAAGGACCTTTTCACATTTAAATTGAGTCAGTCCAAATATACATTTATATTGCGCGTGAGAAGCTTTTACAATCTACGTCATTCAGGTATATTCATAGTATAAGCCTTTTAGAGATGATTTTCGTGTGAGTCTATACAATTGATCCATTATGCCGATCATAGACGACTCATAGTCGTGGGTCTAATGTTTAACACTCGTTTGAGTAAAGGTGATGTATAGCACATGTTGTGCATATTCGATCAGAACACGAGTGAAGGTTGCTACTCTTGCTAGACGCCTAGACATTGAGTTGGTTTCAGTCGAATTCTAACAGTCAATTCAGAGCCTAGCATGCACCCCCATTATTTAATCGATTATATTTGGATCGAATAGTTCAAATTAAACGTAAACAAATCGAAAAAAACAATTAGGAGTATGCACGTTGAACTAGTTGAAGGATTCGATCACAAGCACAATCAATGTGTGATGGATCTCCCTAACTTCTTGGCCTGCTAAAGATTTGATGTCCAAATCAGGGAATTTCTACGACTGGGCTGTGTGAACTTCTTGTATGCTTTAATATTTATGGACGGGCCGGGCTTGATATGTTGGCTATATCCAATTAGCAGGCCCAACTGGCCTACTCCCAAGTACGACCACCATAACAACCCAAAACCATTAATTTATATCGAATGTCCAAACAAATATATTTTTTTTTTTTTTAATTTGAGGTCGAAAGTCCAAATAAATCTTTCACAATCAACTATGGATAATCAGCATTTTTCGTTTGTTGTTATTACAATTTATTTATATTAATTTATTAGTCGAAAATAATTATCGACGAAGCTCTTCTCCACTATCATTCATCAATCTTCACCCCTCGCATACGCAATTGAGATTTTTTTTCCCCACTTCTCCCTCGTTCACATAAATTTTTAGAAATGGCATGTAATTACGTGATTGTCTTTGTGATCGAAGATGAACTAGAAGAGAAAAAAAAATCTACTTATTCCCTATCTTCATCGGTAGACTATCAACTTAATAAACGATCTTTTTTCTTTTTTCTTTTGAGGTCACTTAATAAACGATCTTTATGAGAAACAATAGCGCAATCTTGCAATTACAAACTAAAATTTAAAAGTATTTATGTACAACTTAAAAATTGCAAGTTCGCATGTAAATTGATGATTTCGAATTTTCATCAATCATAAATAGTAAAAGAAAAATCAATTCCGACTCGCAATAAATGAAAGAAAAAAAAAATTACAATTTATTTCACCCAAAATCAGTGGACAACGCTTTATTACCAAAAAAGGTCAGATCACATCAAATTTTAAAACTAAAAAATAAAATAAAATCAAAGTTTTCAATAATTAATTTTCTTATCTACCACTCTTACATCAACACGTGGCATTTATCAATTCGTCAACACCTCCCAATATTTCTCCAAAAAAAATTTTTCGCAGACAATCATTTGGTTGAGCAAATCAATAAATAACGTCCACTTCCTCCTTCCTACTCTCTCTGTATTACTCGTGACAAACATGGCTTCCATTTTCTCTCTCCTCTCACTCTCTCTCCTCCTCCTCACCGCCGTCACTGCCGCCGCCGCCGAATTCTCGGACGACCCAATCATCAAACAAGTCACCGACACCACCGTCGAAACCACCACCACCACCACCGTCGAAGAAAACTCACTCTCAGGCAACCCGCACCACCACTTCACGCTCTTCAAGAAACGTTTCGGGAAGAAATACGCGAGTCAGTCGGAGCACGATTACCGATTCAGCGTGTTCCAGGCTAACTTGCGCCAAGCTGAGTTGAATCAGAAGCTTGACCCGAGTGCTAAACATGGGGTGACCCAGTTTTCGGATTTGAGTCCGGAGGAGTTCGAGAAACAATTCTTGGGCTTGAAGCTTAAGTTTCCGGCACATGCTCATAAAGCGGCTATTTTACCGACTAAAAATCTTCCCATTAGATTTGATTGGAGGGAAAGAGGTGCTGTCACTCCTGTTAAAAATCAAGTGAGTTTTTAATTTCGTCGCTTTTTTTTTTTAATTAAATGATTTGAGGTCGGCTAATATGAAACGTCGTCATATGGAACGGTCTGGCGTATGTAGGTGCCTTTTTTTTAGTTTATTGAGATAAAAAATTAAGTGAGTTTAATTTGTTAGTAAGAAATTGTCATGTTTGCTAGTAAATGTTTGATGATTGTGTTTACTTTGGTGAATTCTGATCAATTTTGTGGGAAGATTTGATTATTTGTATTTGTAGTGATTGGTTTTTTTTATGATGATCTTTGCAATTTGTTGGAGCTTGAAAGGGGAATTTTGAAGCAAGTTTACCATATGAAAGTATTGGATTAAAATGTATAAAAATTCGGTAGTAGGTTAATGTTTGTTGTTTTTTGCTGTGGCCTTGTTTTCTTAGAAATGATCAAATTATGGGTGAGGAAATCTCTTGATGTTCACAAAAATGTATGCGCTTCGTATATTGTGAAGTAATATTTGGTTGGTGCGATTCTTGACCTATTCTCATTGTGGGTCATTCTTAAGCAGTTTCTATGTGTTTCCAATGTAGTAGTAAGGCTTGCGTACATCCAATTCCCCCTTTACCTCGCGATAGGCGTGAACCTTTGAGTCATTGGGTAATGTTGTTCTTGTTCTTGTAGTAGACTAGAAATGTATCTTGTAATTTTGTCTGACCTTTTGGAGGTTTTTGTTTGTGCTTCGAATTTTGAGGTGAAAATGCTGATGGATTATTACATCTACTGAAATGTTGGTGTTGTGTTTAACAAAATGTGATATCTCAGGGCGGCTGCGGATCTTGCTGGAGCTTTAGTGCCACAGGAGCCTTGGAAGGTGCGCACTTTCTTGCAACAGGGAAGCTTGAGAGCCTGAGCGAGCAACAGCTTGTGGACTGTGACCGCGAGGTTTGTCCCGCCTCTTATGGGTTCCATATATCCTTGTTTGTATAGAAATGGGTTCACAAAATTGTATGTATTTTCTTGTATTGTGGAGTAGTACACATTCTGCAGAGATGTGCTGAAAAATAATGATATCAGAGGTTGTGATATGAAGTGCTCTCTGATAATGTAAGTTGTGTTTTGTTTTGACAGTGTGATCCAGAGGGGGATGCAGATGACTGTGATGCTGGCTGCGCAGGTGGTCTGATGAACAATGCTTTCGAGTACCTGATAAAATCTGGTGGAGTAATGAAGGAAGACGATTACCCTTACACCGCTTGGGGTGGTACCTGCAAATTCGACAAGACCAAAATTGTTGCCAGTGTCGCAAATTACAGTGTTGTTTCTGCTGATGAAGGCCAAATGGCTGCAAATCTTGTCAAATACGGCCCTCTCCCTGGTATGTACCATCTATCCAGTATCCCTCCCTGTTGTCATTTCACTTCTTTTGCGAAATACTGTACAATTTACTCATGAGTTGGAGCATCTGAAATTGCAGTGGGTATCAATGCTCGCTATATGTCAAGTTACATCAGCGGAGTTTCCTGTCCTTTCACATGCTCAGCCAATCTGGAGCATGGGGTGCTGATTGTTGGTTATCATTATGGTGATTATTCCCGTGAACGCCGGGAAACAAAGCCATATTGGATCATCAAGAACTCTTGGGGAAGAGCCTGGGGAGAGAGCGGATACTACAAACTCTGCAGAGGCTACAATCTTTGTGGAATCAACAACTTGGTTTCCACACTTGCTGCTGCATCCTAGTAAAATTGTCTCAAGTCTGGTGATCCGGGTTCTCTTATCCCTGCGACTTCTGTGTAAATGTAATAGAAGTACGCTGGATATACAACAGCCATAGCTATATTCAAAGTTACAGCATGAGCTTTATGTCTGTAATCCTGTAATTGCGACAATATTCATCATTATGCTACAAATTCTCAATTGTTTACCCGATGAAACGCTTGCGTTTTTGGCTTTGATCTTGTATGACATCAGTCCTCTGTATGAAGCCGCTGCTCATTTGATCATACAGCTCAAGATATTGTGTCCTCTGTAGGTGGTAATGTCACCTTGACGCTGTGGAAGTCATCGACATTCCTTACAGCCGCAAATTCACATCTTAGGCTCTCTTGGCCATTGAGGCCAATCATGGAGGCCGATATTTGAAATGACTGGGAAATCAACTGAAACATTTACCTGGTAGCAAATTATCAACTGATTGAGGCTAAGAATTCAGACAACTCAGGAAAAGCTGAAAACAGAGGAAATTAAATAAAGAAATTTGATGGAATGCTTTATTATGTTATTGTACATGAATAAACACACAAAATATCAGATGATAAATTATGATACAATGGCCTCTACTACTCCCTCCGAGGCCCTTTATTTATTATTTTTTTTGCTTCCAAATTACAACAAATAAACAATTGGAAGGGCTGCTTCTCTCCTCTGTGCAAAACTAATCTCGAAATGTTCCTCAAAGAGGTTTCCAGACATCCTTGTCTAAGAATACTAATCAAAACAAATGAGTCGAATATCCACGACTCAGCTGACAATAAATCAAATCTGTTCGGGAATTTAATCATTCTTCTTCTTCGTCAATCAAAGAAAATGCGAAGGGTAAGAACTTGTAACCATCTCCTAAGTAGAACTTGTTCTGGAATTCCACCCAATGAAGACGCAGTGCATGCAGGAACGCACTCAAAGTTTCCATGACCAGCAACACACCCACCGTAGCAAAGACGAAAACAATAATACCCACAATAAGAATGAATACATTGTTGTACCTGCACAAGGGAGAGCCATTATATTTGAGTAACAGAGTAAAAGAGATTCTGGACATGAAATATGTGCAAAGTTCACATTTGGGGGCGAGTTTCGGATTCCTACCATAGGAAGGTCTAACCCTAAACTTGTTATAAGTATTTGACAGCTAACCACCCCCCCCCCCTCCTCTCCACGCTCAGCAACCCAAGAGATGGGCCTGTACATGACTCTCTAGAACTCCACAATAAATTTGAACAGAGAATTTTGCATATCACCATTTTAAGACATATCTTTGGCTGCTAATTACTGGTAGGCTATACATGGAAAAAGAAATGGTTTAAGCTTTCTAAAGTATGAAAGCAGAGTACAGAAACCTAATAAGGCAGAGCCCAGAGGTGAACAACACAAGCACAAAGAAAGGGAAAGATAAGTGCGTTAACATACCCCCATGCAAGAAGCAAAACCTTCTCGTAAAATACAGAAGATAACTCCGAGTGCGCCAAGCTGCAGAACAAAAATTCAGACATGTCATTAAGCTTTCGAGTCTCTGATTTCATTAATAATAGTATTACAGGCTAGGGCTTCCAATTTTGTTATTATTTTACATTATTTATCCCTGGACTTGACGTTAACTTTAAATCTCCAGTAAAGATACAGTTAACATCTCATAGTTTAGTATTAATGCAACAAGTACACAATTGCTTAAAGCAGTGAGACCCAAAATGATAACTACCGCAGGGTTGTGCAATTTTGTGCATAAGGAATTGACAATCTAAAGTGACAAGTACCTCAATGCCCATAAACGAAGGTATGAAGCAGTGTTTGAAACTGCTCCAAGTACGAACTCGATAGTATGAATGAGCTGATGCACCAGCACTTCACTGAATTCAAACTCCTCATGCCCACCGTGAGAATCATGGTTTGCTTCCACTTGAAGGCTTTCTTCACCTTGAAGAGGAGCATATGCTTCGCCTTGGTGCCTCTGCAGGAACACCAAATTAAACAATGGGTAAGAAAGCTACATTCAGTCAGACCAACAATCTGGGAAAACAAACATATCTGAAACATACACTTTGATGCTGGTGCTTCAAAATAAAAGGCTTTGGGAGCAGCATCCAGGGTACAGCAACGAGGGCGAGTAGCAAAAGAACCATCTACCATAACATAAGAAAGAAAAAACTGTTAAACCATGGATGCTTAAGTGGTTAACACAATAAACTCATCCCATAAGAGAAAAATATCTCAATGTACAAGCAAGAAATAAAAAAAGACCTGAGCTGTCTTCTGGCCAGGGAAGAGCTGGTTCTCACCCAGCTCATCAGTAGGGCTCAAGAACATGTAGATCATAACGTGATACAAATCAGCTTTAGAGCCAGTGCACCACTTCACAATAATAAGTACGGAAAGGTAGCCAAACAAACTGTTTAGGAAAATCATCTGAGGAATAAATTGGAACCTGCAGCAATCAAGCACAATTACAGCAATAAGTAAAGGGCAGTAATACAAACTGGAAGCATACAACTTATTAGTGTTAATGAGAAGTGAATGTTTTAAAAAAAAGCACACTGAAATTGGCAGAGTACTAGCAGTTCTTATGATTTTGCACATGATCATTATACTTCAGAAATTTAGAAGACAGAGCTAAATCCCATCCATACCATATATCTACACAGCTTCTGAAGAACTTGGCATTACAAAAACTCATGATTATCCCAAGATTCATCTGAGCAACCCCAAGAAGGATCGACATCTTCATCTTTAAAGAGTTTAGAAAAGGTAATTCACTTCGAGAGCCATGCCATACGGGATCTACACCAAAAGGGTATGCGTCCCGTACTTTAATCAAGCCATCAGTAGTCGCGTCCCTGCAACGAGTTAGAACTGGTCAATAAACAAGAAGTAAAAACTAAATTAAAGAACCACAGCATGTGAAAGTTTTGTACGTACTTGCAAGAAAGATCACGGCACTCATATGCGGACTGACCAAATAACGGAAATGGGACTGAGAAAAACTCATTATAGATTAAGCCAGTGTATATTGAGAATATCGCCATCATCAAAATGACATATCGGCCACCAAACATCATCTCCATGATATCTCCCAGTTTCTGTAACAAATAGCCAAGAGAATTCAAGTCAGGTAGCCTGGAATTTACGAATGCTTAAAATAAATACGAAAAACGAGGGTCACATTAGCACCCGTGTCTCTCAAGGACCTTAATTATCCTATTGAAGTGGCTCGAAACAAGATTTTTTTTTTTTTTTTGTTTTTTAAATAAAGTATACACTAATTCTTTGGGTATATAAAATCACCTAGTACAAAGTGATGTTGCACAAGATCTGATGTATACAGCCACTAATTCTTTATTTGCTATCACTCTAAGTTTTTTCAGTATAGTAGGGAGTCTAGGGACATAATTATTCTTTGGTTTTTGGGATATAATGGAATAAAGCAAAATGGCTCATGAAACTGTCTGTGCTTCTTTTTTTGTGAAGTAGCAGTCAGTCAGTGCGATTCTCGAAGCAATTTTCATTTTGGGTCATCCGTGCGCAGCCTCTCTATGTTTCAATAGGGGTAAGGCTTGCGTGCATCCGACCCCCCCTTACCCCGCCTTATGGCGGGAGCCTTTAAGGCACTGGGGTTAAAGATGTTGTTGTTGTTGTAGGGAGTCTAGGGACACAAGAGTTAAATCTTTTCTGTTACATGCTGCACAGCTGGGGAGATATGGGCACACTTCGCACGGAAATCAAAGAACTTAACCCACATTATGACTTTTTGTATCGAGACATAGCTTCATTTTGTTAACAAAGAGCAAAAAAAATTCCACAATACACACTCACACTTCCTATTGAGATACTAGTATATACTGATAAAACATTGAGTGATAGCAAATAAGGGACGAACTTAGAACCCACAGTTTAAGCACAACCAATTACTATCCGAGAAAGAGTCTTAAATTGATAACTGAATCACACCAAGTTTAAATACATAAGTATGCTCAAATATCAGAAATCAGTAATAAACAATAACCTGACTACCAAGCTTCTTCTCCCGGATAACCAGGAATAATGTTGCAAGCAATATGCATATACCATGTCCCCAATCACCAAACATGACTGCAAACAGAAATGGAAAAGTGACAACTGTATAGACGGTTGGATTTGCTTCTTGATACTTGGCAATCCTGCACACATGAAGAGCACAATCAGCATTTCTGAAGTAGAGCAAACATTAGAAAATTCCTATTTTAATAAGCAAGTAGAATATCATCATATTTAGCATCGTTAGACAGTCACGCATATAATGATGTAATATGTGCATTCAATCAAGCTATATACAGGAACAGCCACATAATACGAGGACCACATTCTATAAACAAAATTCATAAAATACTAATCACTATCAACTATGAAAACAACCTTCCCATAGAAAAACCTACTTCAATGTGATAGATGACTTACCCATATGCATCAACGATACCCTGAAAAGCATAAGTGAATTTATTTGTCCTGAAATAGGTTGGCGGAGACTCCCTTGTGTTTAGAATCTGAAATATAGCTTCAACTTGAGAGTTTGAGTCAAAAGTTGCCCTGTGCAATGCATCCTGGACCTGTACCATAAACCGCAGTTGTGACTTGTGAGACTCTAGTGAAATGGCATATTTATAACAGAAAAATTCATTTTAAACAATTAAGAACGCCAAAGTTACCTCTTTTGTTGCAAAAACTGGGGACCACCCTTCTGCTACAAGACACTTCTTTGTGACATCCATGCTAAGCATGTTCAATGTGTGGTAAATGGATTTCTCCTTCTTCACCTTCATATAAGCAAATGAATAGACGTTAGAAAATCTGACACAAACATGACTTCAGGCTTGAGCACTTCTCAGATTTACACAAAAAAGGTATCTAAGCAAGGAAGATCAGCACACCAAAAGGTTCCACTGCTCAAACTGATCACCAATAGTCTGCAACAGATTGCCACGGTGCAGAAGTCCAGCATCAATCGTTGTCCTCAGCTCGGAGATTCTTCCAGACACCTGTAATTCAATCAGTCTAAATCAGCTTTTTGAGGTACAGTAAAGGGGAACAATGGCAAGCAATGATATTCTCATCTTACAGAACATAACCTAGAGCCGAGTTAAGAATCAAAACAGATATATCAACAAATAATTACACTACAGAAGATACTTCAGCACTTCTGGAAAACGGAATATATTCAGCAAAGAAACATATAGTCAGCATAGAAACGGAATAAGTTCATTTCGCAGATCAAGGAACATATATTCAGCAAAGAAAAAAAAATCTGAAAGGATCAAAGAAGGGGGGGTTTATGTTCTCAATTCTTCGTTTTGTATCTTTCCAAGGGAGGGTAGGGCGGGGGAAGACCACTCTGGACGTTACCCAAAGCCCGCAGACTAATAAAGAAAGATATGATATGATTTGAAAGGAAGCGACATATCAGAACAGGAAAAGTAAAATGCATACCTCTTTCAGCATTTGAGCTTGTTTGCCGAAATCCTCACTGTATGGATAACGATTCGCTCCAAATGCATCACAAATCTTCAAAATTTTGTTCTTCGCCCTTTCTCCAGAGTAAAATATCACAAAGACATTCTTCTCCACCTTGAAAAACAAGTAGCTAAACGTCAGACACGTATCAGACATGACATTAGCAGGAACATCACAAAGTGTAAGCAAGGTAATACAGAGACAGTAACCAAATTTCTCGTAAGCTGTGATAAAGAGTATGAAAGTCAGCAAGACAACTTCCGTAAGAAAAACATCATAAACATCGCACAAAGGGTATCAGTTTCTACCTTCTCTCCAGAAGCAGGATCAACCACGGCATTTTCTGCTGTGGTTTGCCTAACAAAGACGTTACCCCTGGTAGCCCGAAACAAAATCCTCTCAAAAGCCATAGATTTTTCCCTGGGAACGAGACCAGTAAAGAATCCCAACTGCACTGTCTTTGATGCATCTACTGACTTGTCCTGAAAGCCATCCATCATAAGAATGCTTAGAAGGCAATCAAAGAAGTACAGAATTAAGAAATACAAAGATGACTGATCATTATACTTGGTCCAGAAGTAGAGGAGTGTCTAAGGACTCTTCAGCATGTCCAGATTCAATTTCCCTCTGCTGAGCTGCTGCACTTCTTTGAGCTGAGTAGAAGAACTCTCCAGACTGAATAGGAGACAAAAGTTAAGTTTCAGGACTGAACTTGTCTATGTTACAAGATAAGGCATGACGAATGAGATTGACACAAAATATAATTACAATTTAAACATTAATGCGACCCCTCTGAAAGCAAGCAAAAATCCATGATACATAAAGTTTTTATCAAATTATAAAAATTGCCTGCCTTCTGTTCTATGTTATGAATCAAGGATGTAACTTTAACACTCAAAGGCCACCAGGGCAGCAAGAAAAAGCTTACCTTCTGAAGAACAAGTTTATACTCAGCAAGCTCATTGTAAGTACGCTGTAACTTCTCATTGTTTGCATTCATTTCAGAAAGCTCAGCTTCAAGTTCTACAAGTTTAGCCTGTAAAATACATAACAACATAAATTTGACGGAAAGTCATAAGTAGTGCGCAGGCACAGTGATAAAGCTCACGAGAAGAAATAGGTACTGGTAGGCTGTCAACAAGGAAAGACACAAAATTTATTGTTTACCTCCAAATCATCCACTTTGATATCACCTCGTGTGAAAGTATTTGGGGGTATTGAAATTCCAGCATTGGACATTTGTTCCTTGAAATAACGTAATCTACGTGCCATCTCTCCGCATTTTTTAATCTTCACAGAAAAATACAGTCAGTAAGCGAAGGTATGACATGTAAGCACATGGCAACCGAACATTTACAAGAAGGCACTCAACAAGAAAACCTGAAATTTGATATTCAGCTTTGGGAGACATAAGAACAGCTTAATACAAATTTCAACATACCTGATTCGCATATGTTCGCTGGAAAGGGCTCTTCTCAGAATTCAACTGTAACCAAAGATATGTCAGAAAAGCATGAAGCTTGTACATGGAATGCGTAACTAAAAGAACTACAAACAGCTCCTCGGGAAGAACTTCAAGTGACACAAGAAAAAAACACAAGAAATTATCCAGGCAAAAGAATAGAAATTCTACACTAACTGCAAAAATTGTGATGCTGCTTGAGCGTAGAACAGTCAAATTCAGATTCTCAAGCTGCTTCTTGGCACAAAAAAATTGAGGCTTGCCACAAACGGTAATTCAAAAAGGAGTTTACTTCTTCGGGAACCCAAAACAGCTCCCAAGGTTGCTTATCCGGGATGCGTGGACCCCATGATCCACTAAAATGTTTAACACGACCAACACACTGTCATCTTTGCTCTCTCCTAGAACTTATTTTCCGAAATTTTCTACATCACTATTTTCTCTCTTCTCTCTCGTGATTTGACCAGACATTATCATCATCATCCAACACTTCAAAAAGTCTCTCGACACAGCTTCTCCTCACAAACTCACCATCACTCACTAAAATTGACTTTGCAAAGAACAATTGCTCTCATTATACAGCAAAAAGCTAACATCTTTTGCCTACACATCCCTATACTCGATCCCAAAGAGCAGACTACGATTAATTAATTCACCACAAACTAATACGATCCTCCTATATTTCCGGTTTGATTATCACTATACTCTCAGACTCGCCACCTAATCAATCTCCAACCTAAAACCCTAACAAAAACCTCTACCATCATCAACCACACACACACAATTGACCGCACACTACAATGTCCACAAGTATCATCATGGTCTCTCGTAACGCTACGACTCCGATAAGTCAACTCCGGCAGTCATACTCCTAACCAATCCAATCCTAATCACTTCTCACAAACACACATCCACCATTATCAACTCAATTACTTCAGTAAACAATTCAAATCTACTCAATCCGAATGTCGAGATTGTTGAGTCATCAATACGACACAAAGTATAGAAGGAAAAAAAGAACATCTCGATCAAAAATTGAAGTCAAACAAAATTCGATCACAATCAGAACTCAGTAAAAACACACCAAATTCAATCATCACCATCTCCAAAAAAAAACAACCTAAAAATTGAGAATAATAATAAAAAAAGAGAGAGAAGAGAGAGAAAGTAGGAAGGAAGAATACGTCTTTGAATTGGATGAGGCCGAGTTCGCCGAGATAAGAGACGGTGAGATAAGAGGATTCAATAGGGAGGATGAGTTGAACCAAGTGCATCGGCTCAGACCGCATCAGATCCATCGGCGGACAGCATCCACCACCGCCGACGTCTACCATTCTTTTTTTCTTTAGCTTCTCCTACAAGATTGATTGATTTTGATTCTAATCACCCTCCGCTCTTTCTCTCTCCTCTCTTCTGTGTTTTTTTGTTGTTTGTTGTTTGTCTCCTGAGTGAGTCAAGTGTTGTGGCCGAGATGAAATACGAATGAATGATGGATTAGATGGGTGGCATCAAAACAAAACACGACTTCTCTCTATTTACGTGCCTCTTTCTTTTTTACCTTTTTAATCTTTTATCGGGAAATTTATTTAATTATGTTGTTTTATTTGGGGTTTGATTTGTTATTTGTTTTATATGATTAAGTACTAATGATTCTTTGTTATTGAATTATATCCGTCACGTTATACCTGACAGATTCAACTTAGCGGCGAGATCAGAGAGAGCAAGAGAGCCTCATCGTAGTATGTTTAATTGTTTCCAACTCCTATTCGGCCTATGGATTAATAGATTATTTGTTTTCAACAATGATTCGGGTGTTTGAGACTATGTATAACCAACAATACACTGAGATTTTGATAGCTTACCTTACTACATCCAAATCTAATCGTTATTTAAATATTTAATCTTGATATCTTTTATCGGTTAATCCTAATTAAGTAAAATATTGTAATAATAACAATAAGATGTGTCTCTCTCTCAAAAAAAAAAAAAAAAAAAAAAAAAAACAATAAGATGTGTTAGGAGGTTCCGCTTTTGCAGATCGTCTAAAAATACCTAGAAGTTCATGCGGGTTTGAGAATTGAGGGGAGCCGGGGGACATTCGTTTTTGACATGTTGTGGTGCATTTACCTTACTCGACATTGTTATAGCATCGATATATGACGATTGTCGAGATAGTTTCTAACACAACAATGTCTTTTTTTTTGACAACGTCTAAATGTAACACAATAATGTCACTATCTCATAGTATTGAGGATCAAGGATTGGCCTAGTGGATAGGAATTCAACCTGACTGAGGGTTGTCCCGGGTTCAAATTCTCATACCCCCACCCTCGCAGCTAATGCTGCTCCTTTGTACAAAAAAAAATAAAAAATTTTCTCATAGTATTATGAATTTACGAGTCACAAATACACCAAAGTAATATAGAAATGAGTCGAATAAGATCGTAAAAGTCGAACATATCATATTGTTTGATGGTTAAAACTTACAACTTAGATCCCTTTGTTGAGTACACGATTGAAGTGTTTAAGCCACTAAGGCCCTGTGCGATTGGACTGCATTTTTCTGATCTGATTTGATTTGATTTGAACTGATCTGATTTGATTTGATTTGAATAAACTTGATTTGATTTGATCTGAACTGAATTAATTGATAAATTAACTGCAACTAGACGAATTAATAACTAAAAATAGACTAGATTCATTGATTGTTATTTGGATAATTCTGATCTGATCTGATTTGATTTGAATAAAACTGATCTGATTTGATTTGATTTGAATAAATCTGATTTAATTTGAAAACACTGTTGAATAAGTTAAATCGCACATGGCCTAAATACACGTTGACAAATTTTGTTGACTACTTCAAGGAGAGCCTGGAGACTTACATACTGAACTCATCACTTCACAGTTCACATCCACTGTCCCACAAGCACATGCTCGAAAGAAACTTCTCAAAAACGTTTCTTGATAAACAATGGAGGTGACCACCATGGCTCAAGCCATGCAACTTCATGCACAAGCTCTCAAACTTGGGTCCGAACCACACTATCAAAACTACAGCAAACTCTTCACTTTCTCTGCTCTTTCACCTTCAGGAGACCTCAACTATGCGCGCCAAATTCTGTCCTCTCTTCGAACCCCAAACTCATACTACTGGAACACCATGGTTCGAGCCTACGCAGATAGCTCTGACCCATCTCAGTCAATCTCTCTCTTCCTCGCAATGCACCACCAGCATTCCTCTGCTTTTACCGCGCCGAAACCCGATAATTTTACTTACCCTTTTGTGTTGAAAGCTTGCGGTAAAATTAAGGATACCCAGATGGGTAAACAGGTTCACTCTTTGGTTTGTAAGGTGGGTTTTGGATGTGATAAGTATGTGTGCAATTCTTTGATACATATGTATGGGAAATGTGGGGAGTTGGGTTGTGCACGGAAGATGTTTGATGAAATGCCTGAGAGAGATGTTGTGTCTTGGACGTCTGTGATTGATGGGCTTGTTGATAATGGGAAGGGGATCGAGGCGATTGAGTTTTTTGGTGAGATGGTGGAGTGTGGAGTGGAGGCGAATGATGCGACTGTCGTGGCGGTTTTGAGAGGTTGTGCTGAGACGGGTGCATTAGAGGTTGGGAGGAAGGTTCATAGGATGGTTGACGAGTTAGGGATTGGTGAAAAGGCTAATGTGAGTACGGCGCTGATTGATATGTATTGTAAGTGTGGTTGTATTGAGAGTGCAAGGGAAGTTTTCGACTGGATTGGTTGTAAGGATGTGTGTTCTTGGACTGCCATGATCCATGGGCTTGCTAGTCATGGTATGAGTGAAGAGGCTGTTGTGTTGTTTGATGAGATGGTGGCTTCTGGTGTAATGCCTGATGAACGGACCATGACTGCTGTTCTTGCAGCGTGTAGGAACGCAGGGTGGTCGAGTGAAGGTTGCTTGTATTTGAAGGGTATGAGGAAGAAGTATGGGATAAGACCTAACCTGCAACATTATGGATGTATTGTTGATCTTTATGCGCGGTCAGGTCAGTTGGAGGAGGCAGAGGATTTCATTCGGAACATGCCTATTCTGCCAGATGCAGTTCTATGGAGGACTCTTTTATGGTCCTGTAAGATTCATGGAGACTCAGATCGAGCAGAGCGTTTGATTAAGGAATTAAACATAGATTTTGATGACTGTAGTAATGCTGTACTTATCAGTAACATATACGCCTCTGCTGGGAAATGGCATGATAAGGCAGTTGTGAGGGAGACTATGACTAAACAAGGAATTGCGAAACCACCAGGCTCTAGTAAGATTGAGATTGATGGCAGTGTTCATGAGTTCACTGCAGGAGACTCAAATCACATTGAAGCACTGAATATATTCGGGAGATTGGACGAGATAGATGAGGAGTTGAGGGCAGAAGGGTACAAGCCAGAAGTTTCAGAGGTGTTGCTCGACATAGATGATGAGGAGAAGGCTTTCCAACTGCTTCATCACAGCGAAAAGCTGGCTGTTTGCTTCGGACTGATGAAGACCGAGCCAGGTTCACAAATTAGAATTGTCAAGAACCTGAGATCCTGTGAAGACTGTCATGCTTTTATGAAACTGATTTCCAGAGTATATAAGAGGGAGATAGTAGTAAGGGATCGCATACGCTTCCACCATTTCAAGAATGGGGACTGCTCTTGTGGAGATTCTTGGTGAGCGAATATTGCTGATATACATGTTTTTGGGTTCTAGCTTAGTCCTTTCGGACAGAGAAAATTTGGTGACAAGAGTAAAATGTTACATAAACCAATATAAAAATTTGTTAGTTTAAACACTTTCAGTGTATTATTTTCATGTTTTCTCTTCACCCATGTGATCAAGCTTGTTCCTGATTTTGTTGGCTTAACATCTATACGGTCCGGATGAGCAAGCTCCCTCTTCTCAATTGTCTCTCCTACCTCGTCCGACTTACCAATGCAAGCCATTACGAATTCATCATCCGCTTCCTTTTCATGATCATGACCATCATCCAGGTCCAATGCACCGAACATGAGCGTGAGGATTCTGTCACTTGTTCTCGTAGTGTGTAATTTGGATGCCTTAACGCGCAATTGTCCTGGCGTGGAATCATGGGAGGTACCAATCAACATCCCACCGGTCCTCCCAACGTCTCTACTCCTCACGATCACCACGCCCGTCTCCAATGCACTTGTGGAATCCTGCAACAAAAACATGGAGAGATGGAGCATTGTGTGTTGCGCTGCAAACTTGAAAAATACAACTAGGTCTACACCATCAGTTACTTATTTATTATCGTCTTCATTGTCAAAGGTATAAACCAAATCACCAAAGAGTACACAACATGTCCAAAATGCCATGGACTGAGAGCTTAGCATCCCACCTTATCAACAAAAATACGGGTTGCCTCCCGAGAAGCGCACTTGTCTAATGTCTTTGGCTCGGCGCGAGTCATGAGCTTCTTCTCGTATCACCTAGCAGGGGTGAGATTGCATGACTTAAGAGCGAAAGAACTCAATGCTCTTAGAAGTTTATCAAATGAGATGACATATATCTCAAAAGAATGAGAGTAGAAAAAGTTCTCAGTCACCCACTCATCATCAAATAACCAACAAAATCCTCAAGTGGGACGGGGATCTATCAATCTCATGGTCAAGAGTGACTTTTAAAGGTACTTCATTCTCATCTAACTCACCAGTAGGTTCTACATCGGTCTCATGTGTCTCAAAAGATGTAAGACACTCCCCAAGTTTAGAACTTTGCAAGAGCTCCTTCAATCTCAACTCAACAGCATTTAAACTTTGAGCAGCCATATACTTCCAAAATCCCCATATTTCAAAAGAATCCATCGAATAATCAGCCAACTCATGAGTTTTAAAGTTCAAACCATCTTTGATAAGATTACTCAATTGCCAAGTAGAACATTTAGCACCACGTGAAAGCAACTCTTTATCCAATGCCTCAACTCTAACAAAAAAATCATGGAACTCCTCAAACCAACTCCATAAACCACTTTCCAAACTCCGTACTGTTATAAATTTAATCGAATTGAATTTGTGAAAATCAGGAAAACGCAACCAACGAAAACCGTAGAAAACGGAACTTAGAGTAATTTCCGAAACTTACTTCTTTCGGACTCTTTGCGAGACGCTTTAAGCTCTGCAATTTCGCAGTAAGCCTGAAGTACCTAATCTTCAAGCACACGCACATACTCCGGCGCCGTCTCGAAGTAGCTCATTGGAGACCAAACCTGCGCCGGTCAATTCAAACACTAGAGAGATAAATTAGGTTTTCATCAAAGGATAATGATAACAATGAATGACAGAGAAATTGCGCGTGTAACTCTTACAGAAAAATATGAGGTTTCGGCGGCGAAACTGAGCGCAATGAGCAAAACCAGACCGAATACCATGAAAAGAGGCACTGAAGGACCTCGGTGATTTCGCGCCGCCTCCTTTTCCGCCTCTTTTGTTTGATTTTTGCGAACGACACGATTTGCAATATAAGCTTCTGTTTGAGCGGTTTCCATACCAAATCCGTCCATATGGCCATATACACTACTTAAGTCCATTATATAATAACTAGTATAGCACAAAATAAATGGACGTAGCGTAGTAATAAATGGTTTTCATTAATAATATAATTAATTTTTTTTCATTACGTGTCGAAAACTAATAAACTCTTTTCTACATTGTAAAAAAAAAATTGTTAACCTATTAGTAATATTACTAATTACTAATTACTAATTTTTTAACCAAGGAAAATAATGTTTCAGGACATTAAAAATATATTAAATTAAGATAATGATCCAAAAATAATTATAGTCTTAAAATTGTTTCAATAGAAATTAAAAGTAATAAATCTAATTACAATACTATTATTATTCTACATTTTAATAGGCGGTATAGTAACTATAATATTACTTCAATTATAACAAAATAAAAGACGTGTAAATGTATTTATGACCCGTATTCAAACTCCAACGTTATTCGAACTTGTGTTTGATCCGCCTTGTAGCAAATTGACCAATATTTAACCTGATCTAACCCGTTTAACAGGTCTTCTCGGGAGTGATCTAATTTGTTTTAAAAACTAAGTAGAATCTAAAATGTAGAAACTCTCATAACCATCACCAATTGACTCACCTCCTAACCTGTTAGTAGCTTATTTAATCTCCTATTCGACCCCTTCACCACCCGGTGACTTTTTAACTCTTATACCCTTATAATCCTGGCAACTTTCTTGACCCCCTCCCCGGTCAATTGAACTTTAATTGACAGTCCGACTCGAGTCAATCCATTAGCCAACCCCCCCTATTATGACTCGATAACATGTTATTGGACACCCACTCACCCCTAAACAAACGCTACCGAAGAGAATTTGTATACATCTACCGTCTACGGGTTACTATGAAAACAGTTGCATATAAACTCGAACAGATCAAAATTTTCTGATGTCGAAGTTATGCATCACTATTAAGTAGGGCCTGCAGATTCTAAGCTGCTCTCAGTCTCTAATCAACTCAGTAATGGCTTGATAATCTAGACCTCTTAAACGACAGGAACTGAGATGTCTTAAAAGACAGCAGCGAAAACAGAACTGTGCTGGTGAAGGATGAAACCAATCAAGGCATAGGATTGCTTTACCGTATATAGTTGGAGAGGAACAAAAAGTAAACATAATAAAGAAGTGTCATTACATTCGTATCAAAGCTGATTGACACATCTTCCTTTACAACATTCTAGCACTAACCTAGTTACGACTTAGACAAATGTCAATTTCAAAGGTTTTGAAGCCGCGCTTCCAACTCCACACTTCTGAGTTCTGAGTCTCACCAACCTGCTACAATCTTTTTGTTTTACACTCGCTTTACACTGTCACCGTGAACAGATACAAAACCCTCGCTTTGTAGAGATGCTAGTGCATTCCTTAGCTGGTGCATTGAAAAGCAAATACTTGTAAATATAATGGTAACAATGCATGCGAGACTAACGAGACAAATGAACGATGCTAGGTTTCTAATACTCACATCATTCAGGTGAAATTCAGCACCGGAACTTTGCTTCTTCAGCTCCTCAAGTAGCTGCAACATAAAATCAATCAAATTTTAGAAGTCGGAACATGTTGTGCAAGAGTAGTTGTAGATCTAGTAGTAACTACTAGGTTTCTGTACCTCTAATGTACGCATTGATGGGCCACCAAGTTGCATTTTCTCCATGATTACATTGCGGGTTGCAGACAACAGTTGTTCTCTTCTTATCCTTTCACTTGAAGAAATTCCAGTGGTAATTAGATCCATGTCTATGGTTCCTGTAGGATAGAAAATCCAGATTGATGAATTTCAGAAACAACAAGAACAAACCTCGGTCCAAAATAAGCATGGTAAACAAATGGACAGACCTAATGCTGCACTAAAACAGGCGACAGGCAAGGGAGTTTTCTATATGGTCCTAGTCTCTTATGAAAACTTAGTTGCTTTAAAACTCAAAAGTGCATCCATAACCATCAAAACAGCTGCCAAACGGCAGAAGGTTGAACATACAAACTTCTACTAAGCCCAAGGAAAAGATTACATCGCGCAGTCTGATGTATGTAATCGAGTACAAAGTACCAATGCCTCGAAATTTTAGTTAGTTGAGCAATTACCTGTGGCATGATCAGTTGCTGATTGTTGCAATGCAACTTCTAGCAACCGCATGGCTTCTACAACATCATGCTTCTCAACCTGCATAAATCAAGTCATTATCGGTAAATCCTCCTCTCTGGATGACAAAGCACGCAATAAAATAGCTGTCGCACAAGTTTTAATTACTAACCCATTCAGAGAAACGCATCCTAGCTAATGCTTCACTAAGTCTTATTAGACTCTCAAGTTGCCGAGGTGTTGCAGTAATAACCTGTTTCAGAACATAAGATTCCACAATCAGTTATGCCATGTGGCCAAGCAAATACCCAGATCCACAATCAATTCAACTTTATTCTGAGCTAGTTAACCTTTTTACTACTTCCTGGAAAGTTTCCTCGCCTTCTCATCTCAACATATCCACGAGTCAATTCTTCAGCAGCTTCATCTGATAACTGTGGGTGAATGTGCTTTCTTGCGTAACTTACATAAGAAGTTAATGTTGAAATGTCCATTGTTTCAGGCTGTGTAGTCTGCAAGTGAAAATAACACATAAGATATTCAGATAAATGCTAAAAGGCCTCATATATTTCTTTTGCGTCTAAAAGTAGCAGGGGTAGCCTTTATCCAACCTCTGCATCTTCAAAGTGAAGTGCTACTATATGCTTTGCCAGGCGTCTGTCTGTTTGTTCATCAGCCTTGTCGAGTATCAGATATATTAGATCGAACCTGTGAAAGACCAAATGTCACTTAGCAATGTTACATCATATACAGTACTGCACAGCATAATACTCGGAGCATACAGAGAATCAATCTAATATATGTGTGGCCATTAGCAAAATGCACATGTATGCAGCAGAATTGTATACTACCTTGACAACAAGGTAGGGGGAAGGTGTATGTTGTCAATCACAGACAACCGAGGATTGTAACGTGAGCCACTTGGATTTGCGCAAGCCAGTACTGAGGTCCTAGCATTGAGGGAAGCAATTATCCCTGCCTTAGCGATTGAAACAGTTTGTTGCTCCATCACCTGGACAAAGTCAACATTAATACTGGAACTGCAAGTTCTCACACCAGTGCTAACGATTCAACAGTGAGTAAGATTATCAAAAAAGATTCAGAAGGAATAAATGCACACCTCATGTAGCATGCTTCGTGCACTATCTGACATCTTGTCAAATTCATCAATGCAGCATATACCTCTATCACTCAAAACAAGAGCCCCACTCTCCAAAACCTGCAAAGTATGACACATGAATAATTTCGTTGACATTTCTACATATCCATGTCATGAACCAAGAATCAGGATGAAACCAAAATAAAGAATACAGTTTAAGTAATATCATACTGTTTCCCCTGTTTCAGGATCTTTAGCCACATAAGCTGTCAGTCCAACAGCTGAGCTTCCTCTTCCACTTGTGTAAATTCCACGAGGAGAAAGCTTATGGATATACTGAAGCAGTTGTGACTTGCTTGTCCCAGGGTCACCAACCATAAGAATGTTGATGTCACCACGGAAACTAGCCCCAGAAGGCAGGTTCACTGCACTACCTCCAAACAGCTACATGATGAACATTTCATAAAAGTCAGAAAAAATCAACCATAGTGAGGGAGCTATTGGGATGGATAGCCTGAGTAATTCCACGTACCTGACAAAGAAGGCCTCTCTTGACATCATCGAGCTCCCAAATATTTGGTGCCATTGATCTTGTTAGTCGATCATAGATGTCAGGCAGCTTAGACAACTCCTTCAATTGCTCCACCTATGATGGAAAAATGTGCATTGTAAAGCAACAAACTTGGCCCCAATACAAGGTGAGGGGGAAGACATTGAACGAAATACGAACCTTTTCTTGATAGTTAAGATTCATATCATCTTCATTTCTGCCTGAGTTGGTCTCAAACTCCATGGGATCTTCATTCTTCATTCTTGATTTATCGGTTTTCTTTATATGGAGACAATCGATATAAGTCTGTCATGAAAAATTGAAAATCAAACAGCTATCAAATTAGACAAATTATTTTGAATACACAATTAGACATACAAAGAAAGATAAGGTTGAGATACATGCCTTGAACAATGATTTCACTGTTCTATGTGCAGGTCCTACTCTCACACTCATTGCCCTATAAATTCCAGTAACCTATCAAAAGAGAGGAAACATAACAAGTAAGCAACAATGTCGTGAGAAATTAGAGTCGTAAGAAGCTACAATCTTCAGATACGGCCTCACCTCAACCCTGTCACCTGGCTTTGCTGAATCCACCAACTTGTCATGCAACAACAAGCTCACTGTGTGAGGAGTCCCTCCCTCAGGAATCTCATCAGGTGTCTCTTGGAGCCGCACAATCTGCTTATCAGCAAACCTGCTCGAGAGAGTACATTCAACCTACTTTAGCTGAAAATCAAGCAAACAATTCTACATTCCTGTAAGATGTGTTTTCTAATTAAAAGACCGCTATCCGTGGAATTGATGTAAACTCTACTGAAATGTTAAAAAAAAAAAAAAAAAAAAAAAAATCAAAAAGTAGTACATCATTAGACATAAGAAGAGCAGCTACCAGCTGGCACTATGTTGCATTACTCAAATGGAAACCCACATTTAGCCACAAAGTCTCTTATAAAGGTATTAGATATCTCCATGTAAGAGCCTAAACAAGTCGAGAAATACTCAAACTTAATACACGAATATAACATTTCAGTTGGTTCAGAACTTCAGGTAATATTGATTGCAATAGAACTTCCTAGCCAAACATATCGAATAAACTAACTAGGACTATCTAACAAACAATCACCAAACATCAGCCAGATGACTAAGCAGGGAGTGGACTGTTTCAGATTTCCTAACATTCCTAGGATCGATTATCATGGTAGCATCAAACATTCAAACATAACCATAAGAAAACAGAATCACATTTGATACTACGACGTACCTGCATCTATTGTGAACTAGAGTCATAGAATTTTTCGCCTTGCACTCTTCCCTCATACAAGCAGGAGGTTCACTCACTCTTCCTGATAACATCAATCAAAAACATCCAATATACGTAAACCAACCCACTAGCATAACCATAAAGATCAACACCATAGTAAACAACAACGCATTATCAAATTAATACCTCGATCCACGACAACAGGATCCGAGAAATATCCACAAACAAGGCACTTGAACACACCCTCCCTAATCTCCGGTATAATTGCACTACACCGAATAATCATCCCTTTCAAAGACACCATCTTCTCAATATCTAAACAACCAAAACATCAACAATTAACCACAAATCTTCACTTTCACACAACAAAACACAAACACAATTGAAACAACAACGACGACGAAAATTATACCAGAAGGGTTCAAATTCCTCATACAAAAGGAAGTCTTGAGATTAAAGATCCTAGCTTGAATATGTTTCTCAAAGAAAGGATCAGCTTTGGCAACAATTTCCATCAAAACGATATCGAAAATAGCTAACACCTCAAGAGGAAACCTAACCATCTTATTATACAAATCAGGATCATAATCAAACACATGGTGTGCGTCAACATCAAGCCAATCACCTTCAACTTCCATAACCCTTCTAATTGACCTCATATACTTCCCTTCAATATCCCCACTCTCAAAATCAATAAATTCCTCCCTATAATTCTTTAAAAACCTAACAATTGCGGCATTCACATCTTGCACACTTATATTTGTCCCCCACACATACATGGGCGGGGCGTCGTCCCCCATAAACTCGTCCCCGTCCGAAGACGGGGTCGCCGCATTTGAGCGGCGACCCCTACGGTGGGACCCAGTTGTCGGGGTGTTGTTATTGTTACTGTTATTATTGCCGTTAGTTTGACCGTTGGTAGGGTTTAGTCTGGAGCGTTGACGAGGTGGGGTCGAGTAAGTTGACGAGGAAGGGGGGCGTTGTCTTCGACGGGTTTGTCGGTCGCCGGGGGAGGAGTTGGTGGGGCCGATTGGACTTGATGTGAAATCTTCAGGTGATGAAGGACCTGCGGAGAAAAAATAATTGATGGTAAAAAAAATTGGTGTAAAACAGTAAAAATTGAAGTTAGACGGTTATAATTGAGTGAAAAAGGAGAGAGTGGTGAGGAGGGATTTACCGCCATTGACGCGTCCTGGAGAAGAATCGGAAGCCATTGATGAGATGAGAGAGAAAGAGGGGAAAAATTAGGGGTTTTGGGAGAAATGTGAAAAGAACGCTGCAAATTGGGGATTTTTGGGTTTTGGGAGAAATGTTTTTGGTAAGATGGCGGGAAATGGGTGTTGCATTTCGCGCCAAAAGTATGGACGGGTCGGGTTCAAATTGGGTTGGTTTGATAGGGTATGGAATGGATCTTCTGTCTCGTGGGCCGGGCTATAAATATGGGCTGTGACTGTTGATATTTGGGATGGGCCCTTGCGAATGTGTTTGGGAATGGGTTGGTTGATTATATAGTTTGTTAGGCCCCAAATGGGTAATGGAACCGGATGTTTAGTTGCGGTGGTGGGAATAGGAGGACTCGAATTGATCTTCTGACATGTTAGTTTCCCAATATGTGATACAACCATTTTTTGAGTTTAATGGCTAGGCTTTATAACTAGGAAAAAAAAAAACTATAACGTGTCGCCATGTAGGCTATAGACTATTAGACTTCATCGATCTACAAGTTGTAAATGACGCTATTAATTCACTTCTTTTGTAATTTCATGTACTGTGACAAGCCAAATATTTAGCGCTATCTCGTTTTATCATCGACTAGAACCAACATTCAACAGTATATGAAGAATGAATGGAACGAGAAATATACCAATGGAGATATCTGGAACGTAATTATCCGAAGAAAGTTATACTAATTGACATGACATGGTAGTATTGTAGTAAGATGCTTGGAAATTATCTTTCTTAGATCACAAAGAAAACTTTAACTACTTTACGGTGACATTAGTAGCCAACCCTAAATTGCAGACAAATAGTTAGTGCAAGATCATGTAGGGTAGCTAAGAGTAGAAGGTCGTCATGATTGTTAGTTGAGGCTCTTTAAAGGCCAAATGCCCCAAATAATAAGGCGCAAAATCTTCAAAACTGTATACTTGTGTGTCGAATTGTCAATCAACAATTGGTCTTGTAGATACAGAAACTAAGGTCCACGTTTTAAGCCACTTTGTTGCTCTAAAAGTTAAGGGTTCTATCCACACACATATTGCGACACAGTGGGATGAGTGGAATGTCATCACACTATATAACGAAACAAGTCAACTGCAAACTCTTGGTTCGCACTCGCGTTAAACTCCCTAACATACGAGCCCTTTCGAGTATAATTGTTACCAAGGATTGAAAATCGGCATCTGAAGTAGTTACGATGGACTGGTGAAATCTCTTTTCGAAACAGATGAATTCATTGTTGGACGACGAATATTGGATAAAGTTTAAAAAATAATGTTTTACCAAAATCTAGTCCAAAGAATAACACATTCTTGGTGATCTACCATAATGTGGCCGCATTACTTCATCACTGTGAGTCTATAATTGCATCACAACACTTTTGTTGAAGAAGGTCCAAGGAGCCACTTTTACATGAAAAAATGGATGATAAAGAAAGGGGTAGACATACTACCAAAGTTCCAAGGGGTGTTTAGAAGGGAATCAAGCCATGTGTTCTTTAGATACCACAAAGAACATCACAAAATGTCAAATTATATACTCTTAAACATATGAAAGATTCATAATTTTCCCATAATAAAATTTTGCATGGATACAAAAAAAGTAGTAAAAAGCCATGCTTTTCATCCCAAACAAAAAAGGGGTTATACACAACTTTGATGAAAAAGAAAATCACTAGAAGCTTCAAAATATAAATGAGGTTAGTTGATATTCGAAAATGCATATATTCTTTCCATCTTAAGTACAAAGGATATGTTCCTCGCTCTTAAGAGTATCAATCTTCTCTTTTCTTCCCCCTTTTTATTAGTGTGTGTATGTGAGATTTAAAGTCTCTTTTATAACAACACACAGAATTTTTAATCTAGGTCTTATTTAGTGCCTCTTTTTCTATAGTTCTAAAAGTTCTTGTACCCCAACAAAAACATAACGAGATGCCCACCTACACTTCCTTAGTAAGTCATCACAAAACATCAAAAAGAAAAAAGAAACTTGAAAGTTGAAACATGTCAAGATGTCATACCCCGTATCTTATTATCTAGTTTCGCAAATAATGTCATTAACAGGTGTCATTCATAGCCAGACAGCAGTCCTCGTACACTTTGTAGAAAGTCATCAAAAAATAAACGAGACTTGATGTTACCAATAGTTTTAACGATAAACTCATTAAAAATGATACTTATTAAATCTATTTCTTATATTAATAATTACGCTCACGATTCTCTTTAATCCAAAAAAGAATTCATATAAACCTGCAGTGTGATTATACCTTACAACAATAATGTGATTACACATCTTAATTATAGTGTGATTATTCTGCTATCAACTTTCAAAATTCAACATTTGTGTGAATTAAGATAAGTTTAGGCCGTACGAAACGGAAGGTGCCTAACATAAAAGTAAAGACTTTGCAGACAGAAAGCAATGCTCATCATCATCAGCTGCTAATGTTCGATTTTGAGGAACTGTGCTAGGAAATGTAAGACATATACCTTCATCTATAAGGCTTGGTATTCGTCATCAGTTTCTCTTTTGTGCCTTTATCTAACGGAACAATAACATTAGCAACATGAATGGCCGGAGTAGTATTCGATCACATCAGTTTCAGTTATAACTAACTGCGATAGGCTATATCATAGGATCGTACATACATACAATAACATTAATATAGAGACTGTTTCCGATTGACACACAATAAGTGAAAGCATACCGACTATATTTATTTCGTGAGAAAAGAAGTGTAATAAGGGAAGTGTAAATGACTTTTAACATAATAAGAAAGCATACATCATACTAGTATATTGAATTGGTTTGAAGGATTCAGTAGGGATGATTGGCACAGTGTACACCCCATTCAAGACAACCCTATGCTAGAAATCAATTATCAAAGAATATTAATGTCATGAAATATTATACTTTGAGCTGAACATAACATGAAATAACACAACTAAATCCATCTTAACAGATTCTTCGCTTACAATTATACCTCAGCTCGCATAATTTGAACAAATGTACGTAACATGTCAAAAAGAGGAAGTATAAAACGATAATACACATTATTTATGAGAAAAACGGACTAAAGTTGAAACAATTACTGTATGATCTATACTTTCACGAACACACCTTGACAAACAACTTATCGAATCGAAAACAATAGAACATGTACATGATTCTCACACTATTGAAGAAAAGCACACTTGCTTGTACACAGAACTATTATTCCTTTTGCTAGGTGTGTCATATCCAATGATATCTGCTACAATGCAAGGTTATGATTGTGCTAGGATATATAGTCGAAAATTAATGTGCCCTATAAACATGGTTCTACCTCCTCAGATCATCAGCTAGACCTTTCACTTAGACTGCTTCTAAGTCCTAATCGAGGCGATGGAGCTTTGGCCTGGACGTTATTATGACGCATATGACTGCTCCCCTAAGTAGTCTTAAAGCACGAACTCTGATCACACAATATAGTTACCGTTAGATCTGAGTAACGCCTACAACATATGTGCGTCTAGCTAGAAACTAGGATCACTCAGGGCTCATGAAACAAAATGTTTAGCAATATGTAAGAATCCAGCCGAGAAAGGTCACACATTTGCATACATATCCACCCCAGAAAGGCTCGTGGACTTTCTCAGGTGGATCAATGTATGTGTATTATCTCTCGTATCCAACTGCTATCGATTCACTATTAAGTTCTAGATGTATACAAAACTTAGTTTAACCTACATGTGGACGAATGAATCAAGAGATGCTCATGCATGCATGAATGGAAATCTAGCTAACAAAAGCTTTGCTCAATCCATAAATTATACAATTGTGTATGTACTACTGTCATCATGCAAATTAAAGCCGGCAAAGAAACAGGTAAGCAGGGCAAAAAGTTATGCTTATAAACAATTTAAATCGTTGCTTAGCAAAAGGATTAACATTAATTAAGCTCATGGGAGAAGGGCTAATAAACAACTCAAAAGAGAAGAAGACAAACCTCTGCAAAATCTATGGACAAAGCTAACAAGATCACTTATTAAAATCAATCGACAAAGATTACGAAATACTAATCTCCAACAAAAAGGCCAAACTTAATCATTATTAAGAATTGAGATTAAATAATATCAAGATTCATGACATTAGAGAGACAAGATCAAATAATTAGGCATTGGTATTATTAACAAATTGGGTAAATGTCTCAAATTTGTCCTTCATTTGTCTTATTTGCTCCCCAAGGACAACAAACAACCAAACAATAACCATACTAGAGTGGCAAATGCACATTGGAAGGGCATTTCTTTTTTCAGCATTCTGTTTAGTCTGGATTCGAGTCTGGCATTGCAAAGGACGACAAAGCTCTACCACATCGGGACGGAGGACGATTGAGAAGGAAGAAATTGAATTAATAAGTGGTAATTACTACTAAACACTAACTAATTACACTACTAAGGCTTTGGATGTGGGAAGAATTGCATACCAGGCAAGAAAGCATTGAAAGGGGCAGAATACAAGGGAGGGTGAGGATGAGGATGTGGTGGATAGAGTAGATTTGCACCACCACCACCACCCCCTCCACTTTGAGCCGTTGCCGTGGTGGCGGCCCCTAGATTGAATTGGTGATGGTGATGCTCACTTGTCCCGGCTGACGAGCTCTGATCACCGGCGTTGGTGGCGCTAGCGGCGGGGCCTTGATCATAGAGAATTCCCTTGAAAATATGGCCTCCAATGTCAATTGAGGTTTGATATGCATATTGCTCCACCACATTATCCTCGGATCTCACTCTTATACACCGAAATGTTGCCAATGAATTTACCTCTGCCGGAAATTCCCCTCCTTCTCTTCCTACCATTGGAAAAAATCAAAAAAAATTACTGTTAGTTCTAACTCATGAAACCTATTAGTATTATTAACATAAATTATAGAGCAAAAAGGGTAAAATGTAAATTGCAGTAAAACAATTTTTAGTTGAAGGTTTTTACTTCAATCAAACCCAAAAATTGAAGGGAAAATCAAGGAAATTGTTATTAGGGTTTCAAGAAACAGTGAATGAATAGTATCAAGATTCAAGAAAGATTAATTGGAGATTTCAACAAAATAAAATTGAATTTTTTCCCTACTTTAATAAAATGTAAGTGTAACATCGAGATCTATATATAGTAGTTGATGGTACAACACATGATAACAATATTTTGATCATCAATGTCCTTATCAATTTTATTTATTTTTCCCAAAGAACACCCCAAAAAAGAAAAAACTAAAAAAACAAATAAAGGAAAAAGAAAAGCTGAATAGAAAGTAGGTACAATTATTAGGGTTTACTCAGAAAAATAGTACTAACAAAATCACATCATCATACCAACAAAATCTTTCAATTTTTATCTCCTAACCAAATATCATAAAAAAAAAGCCTATCAAAGAAAAAAAGATTAGATTTATGCATGATATATATGATGATGGAAAAATCTGAAATGGGCTACCACAACAGTACAAGGCTTAGTCCTACAAGCAAGTACTGAGGTCGGCTAATATGAATCGTCATATGTAAGCGTTACGACCCCCAAAAATAATCTTACCAGGAGGGGAGGAGTGGTGGTGAAAGGTGGTGGGTCTGGAGAGGGAAAGAGGGAGATTGAGGTGGTGGTAGTCAAGTGTAGAAGAAGGTAACAAATGAAACTGTTGTCGTTGATGTTGCTGATGTTGTCTATGACGCCGCCTAGCAACAGGAACCCAAGTGCTCTTAACATGAGTTGCACAAGGAAAACCTCGGCTTTTACAGCAAGTTCTACACCTGCTATGTGAACAATCTCTCTTTGCTTTGTTTCCACAGTCATGGCAACTTATTGTTCCACTAGTACTGCTGCTATTTCCTGTTGTTGATGAAGATCTCATCATACCAATATCATATCATATCATATCATATCATATCCGATATTTGTTTATTCACCTTGAATTTCACTAGCTACCATATTATGTGAATTATTGGATGAACTTTGAAGAATATGTATATGGTGAGTATGTAACTACTGTGTGGTGCTCAGGGCGAATCTAGTCTCGTAAATTCTGATAACATTTTGAACATTAGTGGATGTGTAGAGTAAAAGTATGAGTAGTGGTAGTAGTAGTGATATTTACTAGGTTAGAGAGGCTTGCTTAGTTGGTATCATTTGGTTTGTGAAATTTCTTGGAAAATGATGATGGAAATGTAGAAGATCTGAGATTTGTGATTACACTACAGTTCCATTTTTAGACTGTTTGAGGTATGGTGGTAATGTTAGAGAGAGTATGACAGTGTTTCACACAATAATAATAATAACATAAAAAAACCACAAAGAAAACAAAAGGTGATGATCGATCATCTATTCATAATGGAGTATTTTTATTGAATAAGGTATATGATACTCTTATAGCTTTATATGTTAACATACGTAGAAAGTTCACGACAACTAATAGAGTCTTGATCTCGTGGTTAAGATACACTTATGAGAGTTATGACATTAGAGTTTATATTTGTTTGGATGTTGGTGTCTTCATTATATGAGTCTTTACGCGTTTTGTTGTTATATGCGTAGGAAATTTACTTTTTCGTGATTGTATGGTGGTGGGGAGCACATAAATCTCGCAATTCTCAATCATGATCTAAACAGTGTACTATGATTGAAAAATAAGTTTGATGATGATTATGGTTTTTTGAAGATGAAATGGTGAAGAAGAGAGTAGTATTCAAATTTAGAAGAGTAACTAATTGCGAAAGACTGCACTATTCTACTCACAGTCTTCAAAGAGAAGCAGAACCAAATAGTAATAGTATAGTACGACTACTCTTTTTCAACAGTAGTTTTTGCATAAAACCCCAGCTATGTAGCTTTTGGCTTTTCCTCTGT
The DNA here is from genome assembly GCA_963457585.1 of Spergularia bocconei. Lineage (NCBI taxonomy): Eukaryota > Viridiplantae > Streptophyta > Magnoliopsida > Caryophyllales > Caryophyllaceae > Spergularia > Spergularia bocconei. The sequence continues at coordinate 21,796,183 of OY734958.1, read as the reverse complement.
TTCTTCTCTCTCTCTTTAAAGTTTGAAGTTTTTGGTTTGCTTTGTGTTTGTTTTGTCCTGTTTTCCCGGAAAAAGTCTCGGTGTTTTCTCCCCTTTCTTGACCCTCGGTAAAGCGAGGGGGTAAATACTCAAACACAAAGTATAATGATAAAGAAAATACCACACGTTAAAAATTAAAGGAACGAAGGAAGTAAAACTTTTACGGAGTATTAAGAAAGTAGTGAACACGGAATAATGATGCTCCAAAGCCTCGTCCAAAGTGAATGTTTTCAATTTTTTTATCGACGTAAACGGTTCAGATAGCTTTGAGAGATGTACTAAATTTATATTTACAAGTGCGTCTCAATTTCTTCCAACATTAGTTGCTCCATTTACAATAAATACATCAGAGTTGAACGGTTAACCAGTTTTAAACTATAAGGGACGACATCGTTTACGACTCATTAATGATTAACTTATTCGCTATTTGGAAACCTAATCCGATTATTACTGTTTTTTTCTATGCATCATCAGCTTCTTTCGTAGAAGTTGGAGTTATGTAATCGAGCAAATTAAAGAAAGGTGGTAGCAACGTGTACAACCAAATCAATTTTTTAAACAAGTTAACGACTTAAGTTGGCAGCTAGCCCAAAGGTAGAGGTCAAAGTTGTAGAGATTTCATGGGACTTTCTCATACCGTTTAGAAGAAGCCAGTGTATTTGTAATTATGAGTCTTAGGACGTTATATATAATTAAAGACTTGAGAAAATGTGGCAGAATTGAGATTATGTTTATAATTAGGTACATGGAGTACACACCCACTTTCGGCGGACTGTTCCCTCATACCCATCGAAGAGCGAGGTACGCATAAACGTACCCTTCTACTCATAAGTCATAACCCCAAGATTAATGTACCAAGACAATGTAATCTTGGAATTTCACGCCGATAATATGAACAATGTTTCTAGAATTCTAAGATTACCGTGGCATCGGCATTACTTAGAACTTAGGAGGGAATAAGTCTTGTGCATTTCTCCCTTGTTCTGCTTTATTTGTACTTTCTGGTTCAAGCAACAAAATTGTTCACTTTCAATTGAAAACAAAATAATCGTCCATTTCTTCCTTGTTCTGATTTATTTGTACTTTCTTGTCCGAGCAACAAAATTGTTCATTTTCAATTGGTAACAAAATAATCAAACAACAACGTTTAAAAGTAATGCTTGTGTCGCAAAGGTCGTTTTTCTCTTCTCCACACCATAGATGAGAACATAGCTAGACCCATTCGCTAGGATTCCCAGATTTTAAAGAATAGCCTAACAACTCATATGATTAATAATATCGCCATACACAGGCGAATTTAGCTCTTTAAAGTCGAGGTAACATCGTTTAATACGTTACTATTTGTTACATTTTATCGGAACAGTACAACAGAGAATGGGCCGATAGTAGGAAGCGAACATACCAACCAGAATCACATGGGTGGCCCATGGCCCATATGCGTCCAAATAGATGCTAGATATGGGCCCAAGTGGATGCTAGCAATGGGCCCAACACCTGATGCTAAACGCTAGTCCGCTCACCCAGTAAAAGCCACTGGCCATGGGTGGCCCACGGCCCACAAAAGCCCAGAATTATGAATGTTGCCACCTGCTCGTGCACCTAAATACGAGTTTTTTCAAAGAGGATGGAATCAAAACTATTTCATGGTGTCCAAAACAAAGGTCGTTTTCACAAAACTTTACGTATAAAGCTAGAGGGGAATGGGTAGGGTGGGAGGAACGGGGAGGGTGGGGTTTAGAATCATTATTCGTATTGCCATGGCCTAGCCACGAGCAAATGGTCTGTCCGAGACCCGGAACCTCGAAAGTTTGTCTAGATGTTTAGTCATCACACGAGAATACGTATTGTGACTCCGGCTGGTACACAAAGCACGTACCTGATAGACTCGGAATTCTTTCTCGTCACAATTGGTGTGTACATAGGATCATTCTCAAACAGCCAATATAGAACGCAGAACTACATAGTAATAGATAAGGCAGCGGTGTAGCACTACACTGAAGGAGAGACGGAGACGAGATGTGTGAGACCATGCTGTACCAATTCACAACATAAGACGAGAGGTGACTACGCCTGGTACTAGAATACAGTAGTGATCAGACTAGTCAGAACCACTCAAGGACGAGTACCGATTCACAGCACTCTGATTAAATCGTTCCATTCATTCTTTTGATAGGATAAAAATCACAGATATTGAACGAAGAGTATCAAAGAAAGACGACAAGGAGTCTCTGAAAGAGCGAAAATTACAAATTGTTCCAGTTTTCTAGTATGCACCTTACCTTTCAGGCTTTCATATACCAAGCTTAATTAGCCATTCTTCTGCAGTCAGTGCAACTATTCACATTGGTGGTACAAGAGGTCCCAAAAAACACACTTCATGGTATCACATCTTCAGATCTCCAGATAAAGGTCCAAAATACTAGTCATTTTCAAAACTCTTTTCCACTCACCATTCCACCAAGGAAATGGTGAAGGTACAAAGAATCATTTCAAAAGGACGAGATGTCATGTCTCGTACCCTTATACTAGAAATCAAGCTATCATAACGACTTATAATTTGATTCATGAAATGAAATCGATACCACCATCTAATGTGGTACTGCAATCCCAAAGGAGTGGCACGAACAAATTCAAGCACACACAAATCAGGTGGTCTCATTCTCAACAATGTTATTGGGCAACAATGATGGATACTACCACTATTGTCGTATTCCAATCCCGAATGAGTGGCAAGAACAGATTCAAGCACAATCGAGGACAAACCACAATTCAAGAGGTCCTCATTCTCAACAATGTTATTGGGCAACAATGATAGACAGTTGATTGATAGCACAAGACTATAGAGGCAGGGAGAAAGATCATTGGGCAACAATGATGACAAGTTCCATTGATGGATGATGGTACGCTACCAAAGGGAGGCGGGTTGAGGAGCGATTAGCCACTCGTCAAGACACATCCTAAAAGACTCCTATTAAGTAACTCAAAAGGTGACCATCCAACTCGTCCCTCACTTCTATCGCCACAGATAAACAACAGGGAAGCTAACCTTAAACCTAGTGGACTAAACATCACTCCCTACCTTCCCAAAGGTTTAATCTATTGCCTCACTAACCCACAAAGAATACCCACAAAGAATATCAGTCTAAGACGGAGTAGATTACAAGTCAGTTTCGTAGGGCATAATGCACAAGCATTATTTCGAAGCAAAACAAATAAGCTCACCAAATCGCGCTGACCTGAACTGACCCTCCTCAGGGCTAGGATAAGATAACGAAAGGAGTGTCGAAGCACAGCCACCTAATTCAAGGCTGAATATCCCCCACAAAGTGACACCAATGATCAGAGGAAACTACGATACAATACCACCTGATCGTGTTCCACGAAACACCGACGACATTCGATAATGCCAAACAAGTCTTACACCAATATACCTCATCCGTCACACATGACACAACCTTAGATAGTAACACACATGAAGATGACCCTACTTTTTATATTATTCTCAACTACTATTTTCATTTCCCAACTAAAATATATGCAAACAAATGGTAACACCAAATTCCAATAACCCACATTCCACACAAACCTAATCATTAATCAACATCATATATCCCAAACAAATACAATAAAACCACACCATACCATAACAAACATTCCTAACCACATAATCAACGATAATTCGAATAAAACCACACAATAACAAACATCACTAACCACATAACCCGCGATAATTCAAACCAAACCAAACGTTCACAAATGAAAACGTAACCACATAATCCGCCAAACCCTTTATTTACAGGATCATAAGTCATAATAATAACAACGTAACGTAACGTAACATAACATTCTTGACAGCTAATTAATTAAATCCAAATTTACATTTTTTTTTGGTTATCATAGTAATTACCTCCCAAACAAAGTAAATGACAAGATTATTCTAACTAAACATAGTAGTAACAGAACTAGAGATTAAATCACTCTAATTAAAATTAGAGTAATTAATACGCTTTTAATCCAACGCCGTACCGACCACGAACAGATCCCAACATTTTCTTAGACCTAACAACCGTCTTAATTAATGATCTTTTCCCAGATTTCTTAATCCTCTCCTTCACATACAAATTCTTCATCTCCCATGGCACTAATTCATCATCCACGTCATCATCACCATCTTGATCATCTTCAGCTTCATCTTCAAGATTCTCATAATAATTACCATAATCAGGTTCATAAACACCATAATAAGGAACAACAACGTGTTTAATTGGCTCATCTTTCATCACCATCTCTTCTCCTTCTCCTTCTTCTTCAACTTCTTGATGATGATCGTGATCATGATCAGAAACTTCATCAACACGCACATCAACATCAACATCATCGAGGTCAGATGATGACATGGAGGAGAGAGAAAGGACATCGAGAATGCTGACGTCATCGTCACTGAAACCGCCAACGGAAGAACAATCGGATTGATTGATGAACTCCCAGTTGAATGATTCGTCGGAGTTTGAGACCAACATTGACATCTGCTGCTGCTGTTGATTTCCCATATTAATTTGATTTTGAGATTTGATTAATTAATTTGGGGATTTTTTTATTTTTTTTAGGGTTTGATGAAGAGTCGGTTTGAGTATAATTTGGGGGAAAAATTAATAAAGTTGGGGGAGCTTGTGGGTGAAGATTTTTCCTTAGGAAGAGCATATGCTAAAGAAGAGTTTGATTTGTATGGAAATTAACCGTATTACACGGTGGCACTTTTACGTGTTCCAGTGAAGCTCATTGGTCCACGGCTTTCGCTTCCCAATATTTAATCAACTTCATTTTTTTATTCAATTTTAAAAAAATTTGATTCATTTTTTTTTTGTAAATTGTTGTTGCGTGTGGAAATAGTAATTTTGCCAGGTTGCGTTCAAGATTGTAGAAGGATAGTATGGATTATGGGCCGGTGGCGTGTGAGGGCTGATATCGAAAGGTCAATGGATCGGTATTTATGAATTTGAGTAAAGTTGGCCCAATGTTGAAAGGATGGTTTGTTTATAAATTACGAGCTATCGTAGATTTAAAACTTCATATTTTCTTTGTTATCGTATCAATAATCGTAAATTTCAAATAGGCTAGGATAGGGGTGTAAACGAGCCGAACCAAGCCCGAGCATCATATGTTTGGGCTCGGCTCGGTACTGCTATTTTGAGGCTCGGGCTCGGCGAGCTCGCAAAACCCAAGCTCGGGCTTGGGTTCGCTAGAGCTCGGGCTCGGTCCCTAGCTCGGTTCCGTAGTTGTGTGCGTTCGCTAGAGCTGGATGCTAAAATCGTATCTCTGGAGATTCAAACCCATGAGGGGTATTTTGTAACGCTTTCTAGCCTTGTACTCTCACTCCAGTCTCCTTTCACGCAGACACTCAGTGACTTATATCTTTGAGAATGAATGATAGGATGGCTGAGCGTAATTCGATCTAGGTTGAAAAATGGAAGGACCGCTGGTTCTCACTTCTCAGCGTCCAATAGTGAGTTCTTTTTGTTTCGGCCCAACGCAATGGACTTGATCGTATCATTGACCGATAAAGTTTCGCCTTGATCCTTGGTCCACAATGTTTAAGCATTCAATCTCCACTCTAGTTCCGTCTACCCTAGATTGATAATAGTTTAATCATATTGGACTGAATTTATCAATTTCACTTATTCATCATCGATCTCACACATCTCATTAAGGTCATGCTCGATTCAACTCAACCACGAGTATACAAATTCAATTCCCCCCTTCTCTATGGACATTGGACAACTCTCTTGTTTTCAAGGCATTTTTCGGGTAGTATACTAGCTTGAAATTCCTGGAAATGCCCAAAACCCTTGCAAACCCCTGATTCATCTCCAATGGAGGAACAACAACAACAATCTCTCCTCCATTTCACCATCTAACAAAACCTCCCCAAAAAAAATCAAAAATATGATTTCCACAAGAAATCATCTCCTCCGAAAACAATCACTCAAAACCATTTTCTCTCTCCTCAACCACACCTCCCCCAACCCAAAACCCTCAAAAAACACCAACCCTCTTCCCAGAATCTCAATAAAATCGGCCTCAAATGTCGGAATTAATCATAAAGATTCAATCTTTGACAATTTTAGTAGTCCATTTGAAATGGGGTTTAATGGGGGCGGTCGAAGGTGGATGTCTACTGCAAAAGGGCGGAGTATGAGGAGTAAAGTTGAGAGAAGGATGCAGAAAGAAGCTGGTAAAACTGTCAAACAAATTCGTCAGGCTAAAAAGCTTAAACTTAAGCTTATGACTGAAGAAGAACGTCTTCTTTACAGTCTCAGAAGGGTATAATTATCTTTTCATTTTGTTCAGTTTAATTATTTTATTTATTTGTTGAGCAATTATTAGATGATTGTGTGTTTGTTACTCAATTTTTTGTTGTGTTGGGTTTCAATTGGTATTGTTATGTTGATTGTTGTTGGATGGATTCGATTTTCGCTGTATCGTAAAGCTGTGTATCACTGTCATTGAGCGCAAATGATATTACTGAGTTGATTAATTAGTTGAATTTGATTGACTTTGTGTTGTGAGTATGTAGGAGTATCTTGTATTGTTGTAATCTCGGTGTTTCTGTGACGAGAACATTACCCCAATGTGGTAAAGGCTTCTATCAGTGACGAGTTAGGGGAGTTGGATTTACGCAACCTCTTTTTGGGAGCTAATAATGAGCTATAAGAGAAATGTGATGACTAGAATTAAGTGAAACCAAGTGATGGTGTAATGATTTTCCGGCATTTGAGCATTTCACTTGGTGAGGTATCAGATGGATTTCAAGGGCTTGGTTATGTTATGTGATTGTGATCATACTATGTGGACCGACTCCAATCTGCAACCATACCCGTAACTGTTGGTCATTGCAGAATGTCCGGGTACTTGAAATTTATAATTAAGAGTCTAAGAATCATTTAGCGTGCCCTTTGTAATTGTCTGTGATTCACCCAGTAGTAGTATGTCTTTCCATGGTCCTTTGCTTTCCGTTCTGGGGTTTGGGTTTTGGCTTGTTATGTGCACTTGGTCAATGATAACAGTGTGAAAGTTCAATGACTATGGTAAACTGCACTTGTTCACTTCCATGGGCACTTTTGCTTACAACCTCTTCTTGTGCTCGAGTGTTGATCGTCTGTCTTCTCATCAAATCCATTTCTTTCTTGGAGTTGTAACTCTCAGCAATTATGTCTCATACTTTAGTATCAGTATTGCCTGTAGACGGCTGTGGTCATTGACGTATTTTTATCGCTCTCGGACACTATTTTAGCTATGAAAATTCTTTATTGAGCTATGAGCTTCACCTGATTTCACTCATCGTAAAAGATCACAACTCACATTTGTCTTGAAATGGTCCTCTTTAACCCTCTCTATATATTCTGGCACTCTTTCCTTTACCTCACTGTAATTTGTGCTAGCAACAGAACACAGAATTGCATGATCCAACCTAGTATTACATGTCTCTAGCCTTGTATATGAGTTAGATCATCAGGCATGAACACCCTCGTCTCTTGCAAACATAAGAAATGTTCTCTCTGGCACAACTTTTGCAGGATTTTATCAGTGTGGTTGGTGCTGGTAGATTTATCCTACTCTCATGTGACTCTTTCTCCACTATTGCAGGCGAAGAAAAAGGTTGCATTGCTTCTGCAGAAGCTTAAGAAATACGACCTGCCTGAGTTGCCTCCACCAAGACATGACCCAGAGCTGCTGACACCTGAACAGCTACAGGCTATTAAGAAAATTGGCTTCAGAAATAAAAACTACTGTCCTGTTGGTGTTCGTGGAGTCTTTGGTGGAGTTGTTCAGAATATGCATCTTCACTGGAAGTTTCACGAGACTGTACAAGTCTGCTGTGACAACTTTCCTAAAGAAAAAATTAAAGAGATGGCAACTACACTAGCAAGGCTCAGTGGTGGTATTGTGATTAACATACATAATGTGAAGACAATAATCATGTTCCGTGGTAGAAATTATCGTCAACCCAAAAATTTGATACCTGTCAACACCCTTACAAAAAGAAAGGTATGATCTCATGGCCCTTTCTAATTTTCTTATCGGTCCAATATGTCTCAAGGCTTGATCTATTCTATCTGCTGAATTTCACATGGCTTTTGACTTCAGTGACTTCCTTTTCTGTCGTGGGGAAACACTTTTACCTGTAACATGCTTTTTATTGGTTATGCTAGGGAACACAAGGAATATGTGGCATAGAAATTAGTTTTCTTCCTGACTGGTTAATTCTGGTTCGATTAGATATTTCAGCATATTTATGTATATGCTCTGAACTTCGATGTGTTGTTTTTTTTTTTTGAAATTACAGGCCCTCTTCAAGGCTAGATTTGAGCAAGCACTTGAATCTCAGAAACTCAACATAAAGAAAACAGAGCAGCAGCTTCGCAAAAAGGGAATAAGCCCTGATGATCCTGTTGCTATGGCGAGCATTCAAAGAGTGGCGTCAACGTTTTTTAACGCTATTGACAAGAAAGAAGGAAGTCCTTATGTTTTCCGTGGTGACGAAGAATCAAGGAGAGAACCTAAAAGGATCTCAGAGCAGCCTGAACCTGGTGAGGATAGTGACCAAGAGGAGCTAGACAAATTTATAGCCGAGATAGAAGATGCTGCAGATAAAGAATGGGCCGAAGAGGAAGCTGCAGAAAGGGATGAGGCTGGTAGGATTAGATACTGGAACAAGGAGCGGTTTGTAGATAACGACTCTGATGATGAGGTTCGAGGTGGATCTAGGGTTCCAAGAGATACATACAGTAGGCAAAGAACCGAAGACAGTGAGAATGATGATTCGTACGATGATGAAAGTGAGGATGAGATCCGTACTGGAAGAGAGCAATATAAGCGCCCTCCAGCAAAGGTTGAAAGATGGACACCAGCTACAAAGGGATCTCATGAAAGCCGAGGTGTCAAGCATACAAACAGTAGTGATAGAGGAATGGTATCTGAAGAGGAATCTGGTTCAGAAAAAATGTTAGATGAACTTGATGGTATAATGTGGGAATCTGATCCCGAAGAAGAAGGCACTTCAGTTCCTCCTAGATCTCCTAGGATTGAAAAAGGCGGTGGCAGAAATAATGGGGATGACTATGACCCTGTTACAAGAGAGAAGAGCCGAAGAGTGAGAGATATAGATAATCCTGATGTTAAAAGTTCCAGGATTAGAGGCAGGGCTAGTAATGTGGGTAGAAAGGCTGGTCCTGACTTCAATGAAAGCTGGGTGGGAGATGAATCTGATATTGAGGATGGGTTTAGTGAATCAGAAATTCCCATCTATGAATCAGATGATGACGCTCTTGACTCAAGTGCACTAAAAGGAGTTGACGATGACTACAGCGGCACTGGTGAATTCCCAGATTATCATGCACAGAATGAGGATGATGGCATTCCACGAGGAAAGCGAGGGTCCCAATAGAAGAACGATGACGATTGGGATAGTGACTAAACCTGATACCTGTAAAGGTAGTTGATGAACTGTTGGATGGGGCGGAAAAGCTGCAAAATTGCTAGTGCGAAGATTATTTCCGTCCTGATTGTTGGGCATAACTCTGTCAATGTAAGTACCTTTCGTGATCAAGGATTACTGCATTGTGGCATGATATTGTTGTATCGCGTTGGTAATTTGGTATATCCCCTGGCATGAGGACAATCTGATTGGGTGCACTGAGGACTAAGGTAATTGCCTGCAATGTGGTACTGTTCAAGTGTTCAACAGAAATCTGGTAAAGTAGATGAACCATCAGTTATATCGGTTTGTTGGTTTATGATTTGAACTTTGAAGGGGAGTGATCCTCCAAGCAAACTTATATTAACATCTCTATCACGAATACCTACGCTTTCTTGTTGCAACTCTTTGATCGTGTGAATAATTTTCATCTGCCACAGCTTGTGGTTTGGATAAGCAAGTTCTAAGATCAGGTGAGGTTTCAGAGTTTATATGCTTAAGTTTGTTGCGACTCTGTTAAATCACAAACGAGTCTGAGCCACACCCGCAAACACCTCTTTGATTATGTGAAAGGTTTTCATTATGGTTAAGCTCAACTTTCATCTGGTTGATCTGCCACAGCTGGTGGTTTGTATATAAAATTAGATTTGCCTATACCCTGGAAAATCTGCTAGTAGTGCAGTACCAGGTACTATGAAATGATCGTGCGAACGACGTTTAACTAATAATACATGGCCTGCAGGACACATGATTCTAGCTATCTGATTTATTTATATGCCCTCCTTCTAACCAAAAACATATCCAACATCACTGTATATTGCTAGTTTGACGATGGCAAAGCCTGTTCCTAGCATCCATGTTTTCGCTCTCGTCTTTGCTTTCCTTGTGCTTATCACCACTGCTGAAGGTAAATGTTACAGTATCTTATACGCTAAACTGGTTTGAATTATTTCTGTTTTCGCTTGTGAACTCAAGGACACCCTTGACACATTACCTTTACCACTATACTTCCTAAGGTAGGGGGCCGGGTGCGTGCTTTGCAAGCTTTCAATCAATTAAAGACTGGTTTAACCACCATTATCAGGTGGTTTCGTCAAATTCTACTTATTGGTTAATAGATGGTGTGAAAATGTGCAGCAGCAACAAGCATCCGAACAGACGTTTGTAATGCGGCATGCTCAGACAGTAGCGCTGCGGTGTGCATTGACAAACTGAGACAAGCTACTGATGATATCACAAGATGTGCAGCCGAAGTTATAAAACTTGCAACTTTTGCAGATGTAACTTCAGTAATAGTCTCTTGTGCCAAAGCAATCGGTGCAGTAGAAGGAGCATCAATAACAATAAGTAAGCCAAAACTTGAGCAATGCACAAATGATTATTTCCCTGACAATCTTCCCAAGCTTGCGCTTTGTGTCAAAAATGGACTCACATTTACTCGTGTTACCACCCCGCCCTGCTCCTGCTCTCTCCTCTGCGAGCCTTCTACCTAGTTTCTACTCCATATACTCCGTATCAAGTTTCTTGGATCGTCTCATTAATAATCGAATGCACACTACCTTTGATATACAGTAATTCATTCGTTGTTGATCGATTTTGTGTTTTACGTGTGTGTGCTACTCCTTCCGTTCCCGGCCCTTTGGATTCTTAAGGTTTGGTTTGGTCCAGTATTACGTTACATCATTAATTTATATTTCAGTTGATTACAATTGTTTGTTTAGAAGAAAGCTTAAACACAAGATTGTCATATATAAACATGTATCGAAACGACTTTGCTAGATGATAATTATAATTTACCCACAATAACGTAACCGATGATTCGCCCATTTATATAGCAGCATTATTGTTTGAACTAGCCAACATGAGGGATTTTGACAACAATCCCAGCATCATTCCTCCATAACCTGACTCGATTACAACGATAATCGTGTATTACAATGCTTCCTACTTTAACAATTACTGCAATAACACGAGGGTTCTCTCTCTCGACTACGCCTTTCGCCATCTGAGCTCTCTGCCCTACTAATTCCGGCCATGCTTGCTTACCTGCACAAAACATCAGATCCTTGTTATATTATTCGCGGTTAAGTGCTGCAAACTTGGGTCATGATGTGCGCATATAAAATTTCAAACTTTCGCCTCTAGTCTTATCGTAGAACGATCTTACTTGAGTTTTTACCGAAGAGAAGTACAGAGTAAGTGAGAACCTGGACATTGTGTGGTAGCCATCTCAATCAGATTTTGATTTGCAAAACCTCAGCGCATATGAAAATGCTGTCAGTTTGATTGCTCCTATTGCAATTACATCATTCCGTGAAAGATTTATATTTATACGAACACAGGAACGATTTCCATGAGAGTAAAGCCAGTCACAATTAACTCCTATTGATTCACGAGAGTAGTAGCAGACACTTTGCGATCACATTCTGCGTGGGTTACATGCGAGCTACATAGCTGGTTATACCAAACCACCACTTGGCCAAATTCCTCATCTTGAAAACGTCACGACATCGGTTACGACTTCCAGTATTGCGTAAGACGATTCCATCATACTGGTACATGATGAAGTCATGAAACTAGTGTTGAAAACCCATCTTGGATTTCAATCTAGTATTCGTCTTTTCCCCCCTTTTTTGAGGTTCTGGTTTACTTGAATTGAACCCAAAAACTATCGTGGTGTACACTATTTACGAGCGAGTCCAAAAATTTTGCAACAAATTTTCGCCTTTTGTGTAGCAAAATAGTTCCTCCTAATTGAAATTAAGAAACCAGTGACTTCTCAGTTCTGTTACTACGTTATTACTGCTTCCAACTTTAAGAGCCCTTTTGGGCATTCCTGTCTATGAACATCTAACATGAAAGATCAAAAAAATCAAAATTCCGAGAATTATTATATCTGAATTTCATTAACAGCTAGAATATAAAACGAAACACCTGAATACAAAAAAATGGCATCACAAAGCAACAACCTAAAACATTGGTTCTTGGTAGATATATCCATACCTGTGACGAGTGAATTCTTCAGAGTAACATTGCCTTCGCCTGCAAATGTGAAAACCATAGCACTGAGCAGTGATACCGGAGACAGTATCAAGTTTTCGAAGAGTCTCAACATGGCAGCTGCGTCTGTCACCTTATCTTTTCTGGGATGGGCAACAAAGCAAGCCAGAAGCATCGGCCCCAATCACAGCGAGATCACAAACATTACAGATCTGTCCCTCCTGGTCCGGTACAAAACGTGCACTACAGTAGGGGCACGAGACACTCTTTTGACCATGGTAAATAGGCACGTATGTCGCTCCACAGACCACAAATGGGTTTCTAAAATCATAATTCAATTCAGTTGCATCAGTCATGTTCCTCTCAGAAGCCTGTACAACTTGACGAGCTTTCTTTGCTTGTTGCTCACTTGGGGGGTTTGTTTCCAGGAGTCGTCGCCCAAAGCTGGCAGCTGTGATAAAATTCTTGGCGTTGTAACAAACAGTCATGGCCGACTGCAGGGCAAGTCTCAAATGTGGAGTCTGAAGGTTGCAATGAGTAAAATACGCTGCAAGCTCCTGTTGACGCTTAGGATCATCTTTCAATTCTCTTCTCGTTCTCTCCATCTTAAGACCCAAGACATACTCCTTTACGATAATAATTAGCTCTTTAACTTCATCAACCTCTCTTCTGGACTCAACAACTACCAAAGGAATGGTATGTAAGATGCCTACGAAGATGCCAAGAGCTTCTGCCACCTTACCAGTAGTTGTGGACTTGTAACCAGACTTCAATTTATCTTCTAATTGAGAGAAACTAAACACTAGAGCAGGTGGGGCCCTCACATTGGGGCTTGCAGACTCACTCCATCCCCTTTCCAGAGCCACAGATATGATGGGAGCACAAGTAAATGCACGCAGATAAGTGTGACTTCCTGCGTGAAGATCAAGAAACATGGGTTTCAAAGGAATAAAATTTTTAATCCCCAGTTGCCGACTCAGCAATCTCATTGCAGTATCAAAATCTCCTGCAGCAGCATGCTCAGCGGCAAGAGATGACTTTTGCGCCCAAATTTGGCTGACAGGCATGCCAAGGCTCGGAGCCACAAACATAGAAGAACGAGCACTAACAGAAGCTTTAGGAGTATCTTCCTCTGGAGGAAGGTCCAAATCCTCAAGGTCCCATCCTCCATTTTCCTCATCCTCACCAGCTTCTTCTCTGTCAGCCAAATCTTCGGTGGCTTCTCCATTAGTTGCGTCCTCAGCATCCTCCAAACTTTCACCCCAATCAGCTCCAACCTCCTCTTCCTCCTCTTCAGGGGCACTTCTGCCAATCTCAATACCACCATCAAAGATCCCCTTCATTACTCTAAGAAGAGGCCAGTCTCCACCACACATGACTGGTGTTGGAGGGATCAGAAGAGAGGGAACCTTTCCTTCAGGCAAAGAGGGAACACAATCTCCCAATTTCGAAGCCAGATTCTCAGCAATCTCATGTAGGCCGTGGACTGAAGCTGTGGTGTATGCAAGAGGCAAATGACCAGCATCCACTAAAATCTTGACACGCTCCTCTACATCACCCAAATAAAGTGCATTGTGGAATTGGCCCATAACATCATTCTTCACCTCCGCAATTTTCAACATTTTGGTCAATTTCTCCACATTCCCTGTAATCAAATAAAGAAAAGACAGCCTCTCAAAATTTTTAGTCCTCTGGTAAGCATATTCCACAATACCAGAATTACCCTGGCGGAGAGCCTCCAACCCTAATCTGTACCAGTAATCTCTTTCATCAATCTCTTTAGCTGAAGCAACAGCAATCTGGATATTTCCACTCTCCAAAGCTAAATTAAACCGAGTTCTCTCATCTTTTACAAAATGCAAAGCAACTTCAGGGAACCCTTTCTGCTGCAAATAAGCAATCATAGCTTGCCCCACAAGTTGAGAGTTCCGAATCATCGACATAACATGATCATATCTCTTCCTCAATAAGTTTAGCTTGAAAATATACTCTGTCGCATCAATAACTATAGCCTTGTTCTTTCCATCTCGATTCAAGCAGAAAATTGTGTTCCCAGAAACTTTCGTAATGTAAATTGGAACATCTAATGTTTTAATAATGCCACTATCTCCATTGGGAAGGCAATACTTGATGTGATTTAAAGTTGTATAGATGAAAACTCCATTGTCATGAATGTCATCCCATGCTCCACTCTTAACACGAATAGTTTCATGGAGAGTGCACTTAGGTACAAGCTCTTTATTGGCAATCACAATAGCGTGTTTGCTTAGCAAGGCAACACTTTGCATATCATTTGACCACACGACATACTTGACAAAAGGGCTTTGAAGCTCGCCTAGAACAATCCTCTGTTGCAAGTCAAATATAACAACTCTATCCTCTGCCCTACACAGCAGGTTTCCTGTCCCAGCATAGAATATGGCATCAGAAGCAATAGGTAGAGCACTTTTCTTCACAATCTCATTATTCAGATTCTTGACCAATACTTGATTGGTGCTTTTGTCAAGCACTGCAAACCTGTTGCGAGCGATAAAAACTGCAGATACCCCAACACCTCTTTTCGCCTCTTGTGCCACATCACCCCTACCAAATGCATCTTTCGGTACAACATAGAGCTCATACGACCCCCCATCAACATCAGAACATATAAGAACAGCATTCTCCGTAGGGCTATAAGAAAGAGTTCTAGGAGCCTGATTTAAGCTTGCTGACCCAGGTCGGCGTATTGGGACAACTTGTGTATCACGTTGAGTGGAAAAATCAAAGAACCGTAAGAAACGGTCTTTTGCATAAAACAACGCATCACCACTGACAGAAAAGGCAGGCCTTTCTCTCTCCAATTTGAAGACAATCATCCCACTGTCGTGGCCAGCAGCAAGGAGATTCATTTCAGGATGAGCTGTGAGAATCCAAAATCTATCATGTTCCCGGCGGAATGTCTGGATACCCGTTCGCTTTGTTACATCCCACACACGGATGCTTTTGTCCTCTGAGTTTGAAACAATAATATCCTGCTTGGCATGAAACAGGACACTGGAGACATTATTCATGTGCCCCCTCAATGTATCCACTTCCCAAGCCTTTGTATCTGTTAATTATTGTATTTAAAATAAGTCAGTGATCATTATAAGACGAACATGACAGCAAACATGGAAGATCAGAAGACATTTCATTGCTACTCCAGATACATCTTCGAGGTAAGAATACTGCACTAGACCAAACAATGTAATATTACTATTCGCTCTTGAAAAAGTAGCTAAATTTCACTTATTTAAAAAGTAGCCAAAGTATAAAAACCTGACAGAATTAAAGATTTCTATGGATCATCAGTAAGTGATTCTTGGCAGAGTGACTTCTACGGCGACAAATTTTGTAAAATTCAATTAAAACACGATTTTCAAATTATTATTTAAGTGTGTATCTGCTGAAAGTTAAGAAAAAAAATGTCCAGCGAAAGATAACCTCAGATACAGCTTAAAGTCCAGAAAAGTTGAAAGATTTTATAATCGGTAGTAGCTAAACAAACCCAGCCAAAAATGCCAACACTTTATTTATGCTTTCTCGGATTAGCCAATATTATCCGGATTTCCAAGCATTGCATGTATCTGGAACCTCAGTTACCAAAAGACAAACTTAAGACCCAACCCAAGAATCTGTTTACCTACTAGTAGAAGCAATTTTCTCATATAGGCAACTTCTAAAACCTTGTTACAACGCAAGGTCAGAGTTCCAAGCACCAGCCTTTCGTGAAATAAATTCTCAGCATAAGATAGCCAGAAAAATCATGCATGCAATCAAACTCCTCATCATGGGTTTCTGGCTATAAGAAAGACTTACCATTCATACGCCATAGTTTCACTTGGCGATCATCAGCCGCAGATACAATCAAGGGCAGTGTAGGATGAAAGGACGCCCAGTTAACTCCCCTATCATGACCTTCCAAAACATATTTAACCACAGCATCGACACCCCCAAAAAGATCTGAATTCATTTGACTCAATCGCATTAGGTCATCAGCAGGAGATGCACTTTTCTTCCTTAGAGCTCCAATATCCCAGACCCGAACTGTCTGGTCAAGAGAAGCCGAAACGACAAGGTCTTCTTTAGGATGAAAGGAGGCACACATCACATAATGATTGTGCCCTGTCAAGACAGCGATACATGTCCGTGATTGCCAGTTCCAAATGCGAATAGTCTGGTCATCACTAGCACTCACAATCCATGGATTCTCATGATGAAACTGCACTGTCCTAATGTAATCAAGATGCCCCAGTAGAGTGAAAAGACACCTGTGCAATTTGTAGTTCCAAACTTTGATCTTGTAGTCATCACCTAAAACAAGCAAATAAAATCTGAAGTCCATACAAGGAGAGCACGTTTCTACAAAAATAGTGTACGAAGTCTCAAAAATTCTGATACTCTGATAGCTAACTAATCTAATCACGCGACCAAATATTGTCAACAAAGTGAGCTTGACTGATAAAGACTAGCCTTCTTAATAACTGACAAATTCTTTGCAATATGCTATGTACAGAAATAATCGCCTTGTAAAACAAAACGAAAAATCATCCATAGATGCAAGAAAGGACTGAAGCAGACATATATCATCATCAGCCTGAATGCATATAAGAAAGTAAATGAACGACAAACTAAGATAACGGCATACCTCCTGACACAAACAGCGGCTGTGATTTATGAAAATGAACACCGCGCACAGGGCCATCATGTTCATCAAACCGATCAATAAGAGTACCCATTCTGTAATCCCATAACTGGATCACACCACTGTGTAGACTCGCCAAGATCCATGGCCTCTTAGCATGAAAACTCAGTCCCTTGACCCTATTACTCTTGGTCTCGAACTTCGTCAGCATTTTTTATCACACAATCCACAATATATCACTCTCCTGCACACAACCAAACCCCAATAATCACACACCCAAACATAATCCAATTTTCGATACCACACTACATAATTCCGCCACGCAAACACGGGCAAACATCGAAAATGACCGACATATAAAATCGAAATCCTCGATCTCAACCTCGCAATGCAATGAACAATCACCCTCTCATCTCACCTATTATAAAAGTTTCCAAATTTGGTGCTATTCTACTCATTTTTCCACTAATTAAACCTTTTTTAAGCTCAATTTAAACCTTTTTTTTACTACTGTTCAAAATGCAAGCATCAGATCAAATTAAACTCAAATTAACACCGACTTTATTCACTAATACGGAACTGACTAGCGTAATTACCAAGCTTAAAGTACAAGATTCAAACCTAAACAAACAAAATTCCGAACAGATCGACAGAATTAAACCAATAAAATAGAAAGAAACTAAATTTAAAAATTAAGAGATTAAATTACCTTCCGTGGAATCTAATTGATGAGATTGGAATCTCGGATCAAGTGAAGTCCGATATTCGCATCCAGAATCGCAGGAGAGAGAAAGTTGAGTGAGGTTTTTAATTTTCAGAGGAAAAAAGATATGAATGAAGATTTTGTTATTTATTTTTAATTTTTTTTATATAGTTTCAGTAAAAATGTAGATCTGCGTAATTACAGATTTTTGTATTTTATTTTGGGAGAGTGAAACTACGTAATGAGGGTGAAGATTAGCCGTTGGATTTGATTTGGACGGTTGAGATCTTTGGAGATTGCGTCATCATTACACCAAAGTCGTAAATTTGAAGCTAGGTCTTCTATGGCCTATGGGAAGAGCACAAGGAAATGAGTCAACGATACTCTTTTTTTTTTTTTTTTTTTCGCTCGTAAAAGTCCGTGTTGGTAATAATATTTAGTCTCTTGCTACTCAAAATTTACCATTGTCGGAGGACTCGGATGCTAATTTTGTCTCGTTCATTTAGTTTTTACGATACTGATTATGTTAGATAAAAACTTGTACGTGCTATGTAGTGAAACTATTGACTTGAGACATTTACACATTTATTCACGCTAATGGTTAGGAAACGACAAGATGTTATTTTAAAGTTTATATGTAGTTAAAATTTTTGCTGAAAGCGGTGTAGAAAAATGCTTGCTTATAGACATTTGACAATAACAAGTGTTTACAAAGACGTGAGACTTGAATTGAAAGGAGCTTCGGCCATCTGTATCACTGTTTAAAATAGTACATTTGACGTTCAAGGAAAAGGCTAAAAACCATCAGAACCAGCAAAAGAAGACGTCCGGGGATGCTGCATTGCTGCAACAACAGAAACTTCAGGGGAAAGCTAGCAGTGAGGTATCCTCGACTTGGTACATCGCGTAAAATATGTGACTTCGGCTGCTTGGATAAAAGACAAAGATGGAGGGATGGTGGAGAATTTAGGTTCATGTGATAAGCTGCCTCTCTAGTCTTCGTTTTCACCATCTTCATGTGGTAGCATTATGCAAATAACGCAATTACTCATACAAGCTACCAAAAACGTTGAAAGACGTCTGAACTTCAGCCATAGGTTTGCACCCCCATAAAATCTTCACTGTGTGTTTCCTTGGAGGGCCTGAACAATTTCATCGGTTCTCAACTGTATGCCTTTCAGGTACTCTGTAAGGATGCGCTGTTGGTAAGAACCTCCTTCCTGATAGCAAACACAACAAGGCAGGAAATGTGGATTGATATCACAGAAGATTTTGAAAAGAAAACAGTGGCATGATGAATATTTGTCTCCTTACTGTTCGGATCAAAACTCTCTCTATTCGTTTCTTGATCACACCAGAGAATTCCTCTGGTGAAATTTCTCCCTTGGCAATCGTCAAACCATTGAGCAACAATGTATTCCATTCCTTTTCAGGAGCTGCATTTCAAAACTTTGTTTATGAGACACGCGACAGAGGGAACGAAAGAAAAGACAAGAGATGGCTCTTATGTAATATATCGAGGTTACTTCACAGTACCCGCATGCTTCTTGCACGTTTCTCACTCTCTGAGATTAAAGACGGTACAAACATTCAAAAATAAAATCACAAAAAGAACTGAACCATATTATAGGACAGGAGAAGTGGGGAACTACGATCCCCATCAGACACATGCCAATTAGGTTGACTACATGACTGCACAGGTTAGACTGATGAAAGTTACTGTTTCAAGTTGAGAGGCAAAGCCTCACTTCTTACATATTCAAGGTAAATTGTAATAGGAATGTCAAGCCGGATCAGGCAAGCGTTGGTCCCAGAAAAATAACTGTAATGCCATGCCATCTCCCTCAATGACAGAGAATATCAATATTTCAGAGGAGAAAAGGAATTCCTCCAACCAGGGCGACTTCTTACTAAGTAGATTACAGTGATGTATACATTCATGTCATAGATTGTAATTCCTTCATCCCCCCCCCCCCACACACACACACACACACAAAAAAAAGAAAAAAAAAAAAAAAAAGATATCTGTCGAGGGGGGTGGAGATGGGAGGGAAGCAGTGAGAATGAACTGCTTTTGATAATTGCTTGTAAGCAGAAAATTTCAAAACTCATCAACCATTAATGTGGAGTTTTCATCCATGTACTGCATACAAGATACTCACGGACTTTAAAATTCCCAGGGGGGGATCATACAATTGCAAACATAACAGATAGGAAAAGGGTGCCAGAAAGATGAAGTGAGTACCTGACATAACAGTCTCAAGAAACTGCTCTGCCTTTAAAATTTCATTTCCTGAGAACAACACAGATGCACACTCAGACTCAATGTACTAAACATGGGTGAGTCAGAACCTTCTTTTTTAGGTGCTGAAGGTTGTACTAAAAAGCTGATATAAGATGCAGGAACAATCACATAATGGCTCGTCTTGTTGTACCTCGCAGGTAATTTGGTGGTCCCATGTAACATCATTAACATTGAGAGTTTAGGTTTATACCTTTCTTTGCATAACTACGTTTCGCAAGAACTCTGGAGGCATAGAGTTGCAATACTTTTTGTAGCATAGCCACAAGGCCTGGTTTGTCTCCATCTTCTTTTGCCTACAAAATAGAAAATGGACTAGCACAGTATTTATCCTTTATTCTATTCTCCTCATTTTAATTGTAAAACAGAAAACAATAAGAGCACCCAAACACATATATCAAAAAGTACATAGGACCATCAACTATGTATACATGAAAATGAAATCGTTCCAGTATCTCTACACCAGCCACAATAGAAGTTCAAAAGGACCTCAATAAACGTTCTACAGACTAACAACTCACCATACAAAGCGTCATATGAAAACTCAGTAACTAGTTGTAACAAGACTAACAACACAGATGACATCCCTTAAAGACACTAAACTAGTTTAGTTAGCTCAGACTTAATATGCCACATTGCTATGGCACAGTACTGACTACAAAGCTTACTAAGAGCAAAACCCTTGTAAGTGAAGATACTCACTTGCCGTAGCTGTGCATTGACTTCTGAAAGGAACCCTTCATCTAGATATCCTTCCTGCTCTCTATGATTAAGCTCCTGAAGTAAGTTAAAAACTTCAATTAATCATACTAGGAACTGTCGAGTAGAATAAGAAATCAGAAAATCTTTACTACAAATTTTCTAACCAAGTAACTTTCTATCTAAAGAGACTGTAAAAATTCTGAAAGAGAATGGCATCCAACGAAGAGAAAATGTTCCATCGTTATCTACACAAGATTGCGAAAATTATATACACCAATCCGAAAATATAATGATTATGATAAATCACCAAAAAAAATAAAAAATAAAAAACAAAAAAAAAATCTAGCAACAAAGGGTGAAACTGTTAAAGTACAGGAAACCAAACACATCTCACAAGTAACAAACTGATAAGCACAACATTGCCATTTGCCAGGAGCCAACTTTCACTGCAGAATACAAGATGGACTTGCCTTCTCCATCAGATTAAGAGCTTGAGGGTCTCTAGGTGGCCAGGTAATCTCCTCTTCGGCATCCACGACATGTCCGAGAATCGACTTTAGAACATCAGTGGCTGAATTGATTTTCTCCTACAATATAAGTTATAAAATACTACTGTTATTCGACTTACAACTGGGAAGAATCAGAATGATAGCAGTCATAACATGAGAATACAAGTAAGAAGGAGTGATCTTCAAAAATAATAGAAGCAGCAGAATTATAGCAGTCATAACATGAGAATACAAGTAACTAAGGAGGAGTGGTCTTCAAAGATGATAGAGATATACCCTGTACCTTGGTTTTATGAACAAGACGATCCACTGTGCTCATCAATGTTGCCGCTAATTCCTCGTAATCTTTCTGTATATAACAAGAAGTTGCAATGTTATGGCCGCTCCCCGACTTACGGCCTTTACGCTACTACTTATATGTCCAAAGTATAATCTAAGGAGTCCAAGGTAAAACAATGAAGTAAGAAACCATGCCTTATCATCCTCAGATTTGCATGTCTCAGTCCTGGCAGCAAGACGGATCCAGAAACCCTCGTTGAAAGCAAGGACATTTTCAGCGACTAGCTGAGGAAGCTGTTCAGAAAGAACCAATTGAGTCAATAAAAAACCTTGCTCAAAGGAACACAAATGAACCTCCACAGCTAAACACGGCACTCTGTCTAGATAACACTCATGGAGTAAAGGTCATAAAAAGCCAACCAAACGCTTTTGGAATTGTGCAATGTTAAGTGTCTGATACCAGCTTTAAAAAAGTAAAGTGGAACTTTTAGAGTTTTAGCATGACAAAGGCTTTAAGAATGATTCTGCTTCCAATGATCTCATGTATAGAAACACAGTTGGACATGATCCCCATTCTTTAGGGAGTGCCTCATATTCAATCTCAAGACTCTAGGTTCATGTTGGACACAAGACACGTCTCATCACAACAACAACAATATCAACATTATCGCAGCACCTCAAAAGGCTGCTGTCTATGATCGGGGGCAGGGTGTTCAGATATACGCAATTATGCAACATTGAGACAGAAACCGCAAAGGGCGTCTTTGGCTGTTTTGGCAGCTGATCAGTTTACACACCAGACTTCTGTCTGAACAAATTGTTCAATTAACTCAAGTATACAACCAAATAAAAGCACACACCTGGTTCTGCCATATACTAGGAATCTCACCAGAGTAGAATTCAGTTGAAAGTGGAATTTGAAACGTAACGTATAGATTCTATGACCATTATACAAGTACAAATTCAAGGATGAACCAAAAAAATAAAAATAAAAATATAAAAGGCTCAAGAAGAAGATATTAAGCAAATTCTCACTTCGTTGGGGCTGGCATCCCTCAAAGTATCGATTAGCCTATCAACTTCAACAGTCTTCTTGAATGCTTCCTCAGCATCACGACTGACTGCACAGACCAAATTTCTCCTGTTTAATATACCCAAACAACGCCCTTTACCATATAATCCTCACCCATCCAATAATTAAATGCTAAACGTCTCAAATTCTCAATTAATCAGAAACACCATTACTTGATTGAACTAACACCAATAGAACAATTAACATTATTGCAACAGAAATCGAAGATTGGTAATCCATGACCAGATAATCACAATTCACAAACATCACCCCCCAAATGGACCAAACTCATCTCATATGGGTGGCACAATACCCAATTACAACAACTTCATGAAAAATCGAGAATTTTGCTTGTCGGTATTTAAATACCCTCGAGATGTCTAAATGTACGCAACCTTGCCCCTATGTTCCTAGTTTCACTAGAATCTCCACAAAATGACACAAAGCTCTTAGTAGTGAGCTCAAAATTGTCTCCCCAAAAGATAAAGTGACCCCAAAATTAAACCCAATTATCGAACCGAAGACGATAATTCTAGGGTTTAAAAACCTTAATATGCAATTAAATTCTCCGCCAACTATCAAATTAGATTAATCAATTATGTCTAAGAGCTGATAAAATTGACCAACAATCACAAGATATAATTAGAAAATTATGAGAATGATAGCGGTATAAAATGTACCTGGACTTTACTAACAGAGGAGAATGTGAATTATGCAAGTTGGTCGGTCCAATTTTCCATGTTTGTCTCAATACACTCTGAATATTCCCAAGAAACGCAAATCAAAACATGAAAATGGGCAGATAAATTAAGTAAGTAAGAATGATTGCGTAATTTAGAAGCTACAGGAAAATGACGAGAGAGAATAAAACCTTGGAGTTGAGTGAAGTACGAGATGAAAGAGTGCTGGAGGAGCAGGGTGTCGTCGCCACTGCAATGGATGACGCCATGTGTGTGTGTGTGTGTGTGTGAGAGAGTGTGGAGGAGGGAGAAAGTGAGATGATTCACCAGAAATTTTGGATGATGAAAAACTCAAGAGAGCTGTATTTTTTTCGGGCTAATGGGCCGTTGTTTCTGACATCAGAGTTTTTGGACCGGCCCGAACGACCTCAAAAGTCGCAAACAACCTAGCCCGAAGTCCAAATACTCCATTCTTGTCTTCTTTTTTTTTTGTAGATAAAATGTTTAAGGGTGCTCGATAAGTACCGCAAATGTTTTAAAAGTAAAAATTATCAAAATATATTAGATATAGTTTGTAGCATGTATTGTGATTTGTGAGTATGAAAATTTAAATAAATGCAATTAACCATTTTTTTTTCTAGTTTTTGGTTATTTACAATATATTTTATAAACTATATCTAATTAGAAATAATGGATTGTGTAGATTGATTTCTAACATTATCTATGGTTGAGATGAAGGCTATTATGATGCTTTGCGATACTTGTCAAGAACCTTATTAAACGCTCAACATTTTGGGGTAGATTTACAGCTTGTTTGGTAGGAAGGAATTAGACGGAAGGAAAATAAGGGAAAGGAAAGAAGAGAAAGGAAGGAAACCACATTTTCCGTTGTTTGGTTGAAAAATAAAAAAAAAAACTCTGCAGATTTTGGAAGGAAAATGTGAGTTTTTATGTTGTATTTTTCCTTTCCTTTCAATTCCCACCGTTTTGGCCGAAAAAGAAATTCACAATTTTATGAAAAATAGTTTCTTTCCATTTCCTTTCCTTTCTCACCACTTCCTATACTCTTTTGTAAACCAATCATTTCCTTTCCTTTCCTTTCATGCATTTCCTTCCTACCAAACATCTGGTTAGGCTTTTTATGGTACTCTTAACTGTTAGCTGTTTAATTAGCATATAGCATTTTAGTTGCATTGTGTTGCTATATTGGATTCCCATAACTTGGCCACCGAATGTCACCTGAGTCGTGTATTTGTTTTTGTAGTTTTACTTGTTTAATTTAATATCTGTAAAAAAAATCTTAAAAGTAAAACTATAAATTATGTCATGTGTTTAACTTATACAGTATAATATACAAAAAAAAAAGACCTCTCACTACAGAATATGCGACATTGACTGGATCTTCCCCCTAAACTCGTAAATCTTCTCGTGGTTTTAAAAAGTGAAAGGCTTGCTGGTAGTATAATTATAGGAATCTATCATATGAGTCTAGTTTTTTTAATGTGGGACAAATCAATTACATAAATCATTTCTCAAAATATTAGGGTATTACAAAGCCAAATGCAACTCACTTAGATAAGAAGTGACATACACATCATGCAACTGAACTGTCGTTTATCATGAATCAAATACAAAGCCAAGTTTTTTTTACTGATCACGGACTCCTCATCATCCCACGTTTCTCCTTCAAGGCCTGCTCGTGTCTGTTTCTTAGCTTGATGAGCTCTACCTTCAGCAATCTTCATCTTCATCTCGACAATCCTAGCCATCTTTTCCTATTCTTCTTGAAATTTTGATCGACTGAATGGCGTCAGATGCCAGGCCTAATCATGAGCATTCACAAAAACGTCAACCAATGTACCAAGAGACATGTGATAACTAAATGAGTCATTTGACAATAAATGGAAAGATTAATATGTGACGTAGCACTAAAAATGATAGCAACTGCAATTCACATTTAACACACAAAGCATCAATTTTCATGTTTTGTACATGATCAGAAGGATGAAAAATTAAGAAACGCTTCATCTGCATATAATGACAACACCATTTTTTTTATCTGTTTCTGACTCTTTTTTATATCTTGTTTAGAATTATCAATACAAGACATTAAAATATCATCATCCGCTCTCAAATCCTCATCATCATAATCCTTGTCCAACATAACCACATGATTTATTTATTTGGATCAAATCCGCTCTCAAGTACTCAATGTAGCAAAATTAGGCTAAATATAGTGAATAATGTATATTAAAATAATTAAAATATTACTATTAATATAATAAAATACTATAAATTATGAATACAATATCAATACCTCTTTAAAAATTTAAAATTATTTATTATTAAACTAAATATGCAAGTAATATATAATATTAATGTGTAAAGTGATCGGAAACTTAATAATTAGGTGATACATAATTTTTTAAAAAAAAACACCCGAACGAGCCCGCTTTGGCCCGAATGGGCCGGGCTTTAGCCGACCAACTAGGCCCGAAAAAAAAGCCCGACCCACTCACCAGACCTACTTTTTTACCCTAAGCCCAGCCCGAACCCAACCCGTCCAATAGGAGAGTGGAGCAGGGTCAAGGGGGATGGGGGTTAGGAACGCCGGAGTTTTCTGGCCCCGATGGTGATGGTTGCAACGGTGGAGGCGGTGATTGGGTCTGACCAGCGGCGGTGAGGTTATGGTGGTTTGGGGGTGGGGTCGGGTGGAGCCGTGGAGGAGAAGGGGAGGGGAGGGTGGAGGAGAGATAAAATGTGTTAATTAATTTAATTTGTTTTTTTTTTTATATTTATTTGACCTTATATTTGGGTGTTCTCATAGGAACTAGTGTTCTCATGAGAACCGGACCCTATCTTAAGATGCTACCGCATATAACTTATTTAAAAATAAGCTAACTTATCCTAATTTTATTTCCATTTTACCCTTATCTATTTACTAAATCAAAATAAAATTAAAAATAAATGATATATTTTATGTAATTTTATATATATCAGCTCCTATATCCGCTAATTCTACCAAACACGAATATTACTGTCAACTTAAAAAAATTTCAACTACTATTTGCAACTATTATTTCAGCATTTAGCTATTATTTCAGCATGTTTTACCAAACGTAGCCTAGTTTGTACTATTGCTTAGCAAAAAAAAAAAAAAAGTTACTCGTAGGTTAGACTAAGATATGGACTTACGGAGTACTTCAATTAATTTGTGGCCATCCATTGCCACAAGATATGAAATAAGAAAAAACAAATATCAGTGACGAACGGCCCAAAAATATAACTCCTCTTTCTCCAATTTTGCAGATGTGAAATGGCGGTAATAATATCCAACACATGCTTGTATTCATCATCATCACCATCATTATTACCATATCATTCAGTAAAATACAATTATTACCGTTGGTATAACCGTACAAAATGTTCTCACCGCTACACCGGATTATTTACCTGCAATGCTTCATCATCAAAGGCGGGAGATAACAATCACGATGCGGCGGAGGAAGCGCGGTGGTTTCGGGAGGAGCAACGGTGGCTTCGTGAAGAACAGCGGTGGCTTCGCGAAGAAGCTCGATGGAACGCCGAACGACAATCTCTTCTACTCGAAATCCAACGCTTAAAAGCCGAATTGGACCGTCGGAATAATTCGCCGAATTTCGACATTGATTTTGTTGTTGATGATGATTCCTCTGCTTCACAAACTTTGGTTAAAATGGCCGCCTTGTTAAAAGGCTTGGTGAGTGAGAGTGAGAGTGAGAGTAAGATTGGTGGTGTTAGTGGTGATTCGAAGCGAATTGCGGCGGTTTCCGATGAGTCGGAGTTGGTTGCTCCGCCTCCGCCGACGTTTGATCGTCCTGTTTCTGCTGCCACGGTAAAACCGCCACCGGAAATCGAGAGCAATGAAGAGGATAAGGTTACGAAAGAGAAGAAGAAGGAAAACGTGAAGACGAAGATAACGTCGAGTTTGAGGATGGGAGCCGAAGGAGATGATGTTCGCGTTCTTCAGGTATTATTATTATCGGAATTAATCTGTTTAATTATCTTCATTAATTCAGCTCTGTTAGAATTAGCTCGGCTGTTTTCGATTGTTAGCAATATCATTAGTTAAAATTAATTAGGTTTAGCGAGACGATTCTTGTGGATAAGACTGTCCGATCCTACGGTTTGATGATAAGGACGTGGCGAGATTTCGCGGTTTTGGGGTGAACCTTTGTATATCTTACTATGTGTTACCTTATCGTATGATATAGGACCGCCTTACCCAAAAATTTGCATGGAATTGATCTTGATGTTATTATTTGTTGGACAGGAAGCACTGATGAATTTAGGATTTTATTCGGGTGAGGAGGATATGGAGTTCTCGAGTTTCTCTGATGGGACTTCACGCGCTGTAAAAACATGGCAAGTATGTTGGCGTTTTCTACTCTTAACATTTGAGCTGAAATGTTATGCTTGTCTAAGGTGGCTGAGTAAACTCTGGTATTGATGTGTTGCTCCGATTATAGGCCTCAGTAGGTATTCGTGAAGATGGGGTTATGACTCCTGAGCTCCTCGAAATATTGTATGCCTCTCAAGAAGTACAGAGTTCTGAATTGTCCTTCATTGCTGATGTCCAAAAATTGGTAAGTCTTATGCATCAGCCTGTCTGATTAATATTGCTTTTTACACGGCTGATTTTCTGAAAGCCTGGCTGTCAGAGCGTGTTTGCACCTTCTTACATTATTCACCAATTTGAAGAGTATTGACAGTGTTACTTGACATTGCTCTGGCTATACTGACATCAATATACTTCGATGCAAATATCTTACTCTTACGTTTTACTTTTAAGGATGAGGCAAATGGAGCCGTTGCTGAAATCAGAGAAGTTCAGCAAACAGTAGTGGAAAAGGAGGCGGTTGATTTGAACAAACACCGAGTATTTCTCCTTGGTGAGAACAGATGGGAAGAGCCTTCTAGGCTAATCAAGACCGTAGGCAAAACTCCAATTTCTGGAACAAGGTGCCTTACCTGTAAGGGAGAGGGTCGATTGCTGTGCATGGGTATGCAGAGGATTTATTCGGATGTCTTCTTCCCTTAGCATTCGTATATTTTATCTGTTCCAAAAACAAACTCTCCTTGTGCTTGCTTCATTGCTTGCTTATATATAGCGTGATACATATTTCTTGTTTCCTGCATCTTTAAATGTTGTTGGATGTATGCTTGAGTAACGAAGTTATCATTACTTGTCAGACTGTTTGCATATCACTATATCAGAAGGTTTTTCTATGTCAACTTGTACAACCCAAGCACATTGTTAGTACAATGCAGATAAATGTGCCTCTATACATAACATCTTTCTAATACTCCATGTCCATTTAACATCTTGCTAATACTGAACGGTCCATTCATCTTATATTCAAAGGGCAGTTGAAAGCAAACATAACTTTGTATGACTGTATTGAATCATGTCCTGGGCATATTTATGAACTCTTACGAATTCTGAATGTCCTTCCTGCTGCAGAATGTGACGGAACTGGGGAGCCAAATGTCGAAGAGCAGGTTAGTTGAAGCTCAGCTTCTTTTTTTTTATTTGGTGTGTGGCATTTCAGAGACTGGAAAATGATTTGTGTTGTCCTTAATCTTATGAACAAACTGCAGTTCTTGGATTGGGTAGGAGAAGCACCAACATGCCCCTACTGTGAAGGTCTTGGATATAATGTTTGTGACGTATGTCAAGGGAAACCAGTTCTTTAGTCGTTGTCTGGAGAGTTGAATATATTTTTGTCACCATTTGTCTTCTCCGACCAGGTACCTGTACAACAATTATTCTTCTGTTAATGATGAATTTAGTGCATAGAATCTTTGTTGCTTCTTGAATTTTCTCTGTCTCTCCAATCTCATACAATAGTAAGTTTAGTCCATACAGGCCTTATGGTGACCTCTAACTCTCAAGCTTTTTGAGATGCTGTCTACACCTCTGAACCATATTTTCTGTAACTTATCAGTTTAGACTCTTTAGTGCCTTTTCAACTGTTCTGAATTGCAGGTCTCGTCTTTTGATATGACGTGGCCGTTTAGAGTTTCTGCTCTATTTGCATATTTGCCTGGAATTTGACTGTCTAGTGTCCATTCCCTTGTCTGAGTGTTTAGTATCCTACACTGATAAAAGATGAGGTGAAATAAAGAGTAAGATGAACACCGCTGAAATCCTTAGAACCTGTGCAACACCATCTGTATTTAGATTAAAGACAGTTGAATGAGCTTTTTTCTTTGAAATCCTTCGTGTAAATGACCATCTCAGTAGTCTAGGTTGCCCTTTTGTCTAGTATAATATCTCATCTATTTGGACTTACATTTCTATTCCGATTCAGCTTTCATCCTGGTACTGGTAATTGTACCTGTGACACTCATTACCTATAAATCTATGAATTGTGAAGCTTTAGAGCTGAATCAGCTGATTGATACCCTGTTTCACATAAACAACTTGAGTTGTGTGTGAAGGTCTTTTCCACTAAACATGCTCAAAAGATAAGTTTCTATGAAACTGTGATTTAAAAAACAATAGCCTAAAAGAATCAGAATCTACTGAAACAAACGGGTCAATCTACTCCCATCACTCCACCAGGGAATTATTCCCATGGGAGTGCTGTTACGCTATGTCGCTATATCTTATCATCTGTGGAATTGGAGAATATAAACATCGCATCGATCCATTAAAGTGTGTACTGGTCGGAGATGCTAAAATTGACCTTTAAGGTATTTTTCTTTTTTTTTCAGTTGCATATATTACATCTCATCATTCATCGATATACAAGCTAAGGTAGAAGCTAAGCTTACAGTTGGAAGTGTAAAAATATATCTACTCCAGAATTTTACTCTATATACACACTCCTGTCTAGAACAGTAGAACTATACTAGATACGAGTACTAGCTAGGTAGGCATGGATAGGCCTAAAAAGCTGCAAGTGGTAAGGCTTAGGAGCAGCATTGATGGAAGTTACCTGGTAGCGTGCCCAGATAAGAAGACTGTGGCTCATGTAAGCCTAGGTAGTTCAGGAAGTGGTTTAACATCAATCGAAAATGCACTGTGGGTTGTTACACGGTACCCCGACAGCAGAAATGATGGTAATAACTTCTTTTGTTTGACAAGTGTATACGGAAAATCGCTCACTACAGTGAACAAAGGAGGAGATGTGTTCCAAATGGAAGCTCCAAAGAATGATATCAGCCATACAATAAGGTGGAGGATCGAGAAGACGGAGAAAGAAACTCATGATGTTTGTGTGAAAGCATGCCCTGATCAAAATGATGGTGATGAGCTTTACCTTATGGCTATGCCGGACACAAGGGTTGTGGCTCTGGCAAAACTATTTTGGCCGTTTACTTGGATGTTCAAGTGGGCGTCTCGATGGGTTGTGGAGGACGCTGGCGCAGAGTCTGCAGTAAAATTTGTGCAGCAGCTGCGCAATCACAGTCTGCAGATGAGTGGCACGCCTTCAGTGTTGGTGGGACAGTTGATCGTTAACAACCTTGGTGCTGGTAGTGGTTCCTCTAGTTATAATTCTGGCCGTAACAATAATTATGGTTCTGGTACACAGATCAGTGGAGATGTGAATGTTCGAACTGAGATAGGTAGACAAGATTACACTGTAAATTTTATCAGTAAGTGATGGTCTAACTAGTTTACCGCTTACTAGTACGCGTATTTTCCAGATTTGAGTTAGTTAAGAACTATAGAGGGTCGTGAAACTTTTGCTCATGACTTGTATTTCACTATTTTGTTGCATTTCTATAGCTCAAACTCGAGACATGTACTACGAAATTTAGGATGATCTGGTCTAATCAGATCAAAAGGGAGTAAAGTATTGTGGTATCAGGTGTTTTTTCATCTTTTTAACTGGATCGGTCCAAACACAATGATGTTTTCAGTTAGGTCCATATTTTATGAAATGAAGGTAGTTCAACATTATGGCCCAACACCAAATGAGTATCATTTACCCAGCTTGGCTCCATGGCTCAGACCCGTTTACTACCTCAAATTACAATTACGTGATCGAAAGCCCAAGAAGCATAGAACATCGACAAATCTCTTTCCTTTTTGAGAAAGGTAAAGCGTTCATATGATATTCGACTTTCCGATTACAGTTTTCGTGAAATTGAAAAACCTTTGAAACTCGCCATGGAAATGTAGAAATGAACACGAAAATTGAGCTAAATGATCAATAATGGACCAATTTTTGATGGGAATGCACATACAAAAAAGTCTCATGTAGACGATGTAGTTCTTGGTATAGTGGGATCGAAAGCCAAGTGCAAGTCGGTAAGTAGACAACAAAGAAGCAAAAAAGTGCATCTTTATCACATGGAAATCAGTAGAAAATGGCCATTTCCAGGGAAAAGAGGCCAAATTTTTTTTTTTTTTTTGAGTGCACATCACAAGGGAAATCTGTACATGATAAAGTTGGTAACCCACAAAGTACGGCCACCCCATGAAACCATTTTTTAAGCATTTCTTCTACGTTACACTACTTTTATTCTAACCGTAGTATTCTAATAATTTTTATTATTATCATTATAATTTAAATAATTAAAAAAGAATGGGCAATATGTTGCATCCTTATCTCTTTCCTTTTTGGGACATTTACGGATCTCTCTCATTTTCTATTGGGTCAAAAGATTCTCTTCGGATCCATCACCTCGATCGAAACCAACCCAAAAAGGTACTCTTTGTCTTGTAGTGTCCACAACCCATGCACTAGCTCCCCTATTGCACAATTCACACACACATCTTGAGGTGAAGCAAAAGAAATGTATAGTTTAAAGTTTAGAGCAATTTAGTCCACATTCTAATGAAACAATTGAAAGCCGGGTATTATCGGTCTCGTTGATTACTGTGTGCTTCCTAGTTCCTATTGATTAAGTGTGTGTGTTTTTGGACGGAAGGAGTGAGACTTACGAGGGTGGTGAGAATCATATCTCCAGCTAGGAAATAGGTATTTTACACTTCCATCATGTATTATTCACGTGTATGAGCGTAATGTTTTATAACGAACTGGTTACTTGTTAAATCGGAAAGAAAAAAAAAAACACAACTCGACGTACAATAAAGAGCTGGTGTCTTTATCGATCATATGAGATCATGCATGTGAAAACTAGGAACTCACACATGAACGTGTACGCTCTTCAACACCTATTAGAATACTTGTCCCCAAATTCCATCAACTGAATTCAACCTTATATGTGATTTCTAGTCAATCATGATTTCCATGATAATAAGTTGTCTTATCACACGGTCAATAACGTGTGCCTAGTCCACCGCGTACCAAAAAGGTGATTTTTGTCTTGTAGCACATCCTCATCATCTGCCACAAAGATCCCCCAAATCCCTCGCACATTGCCACTCACTTGATTAGCATTAGAGTAGTATAATTAAGTCGGCGAAGTTTTAAAAGGATGGTGGGTTACAGCATGTTGTATCCAACTTCGACGCGTAAATATTTTACAAAGTTGAAAACTTATTACAATGTAAGAGTAGAAGTTTATTCGATAAGATTAAATTCATAAATTGTTATTTTTTGTCGTCATTAATTTATAAATGTATACACATTGCGATACAAGTAGATAGAGTTTAATTTCAAATTCAAGAAGAGAAATAAAAAAAATTAGGTGATAGTCATTGTTCTACAAAAGCGGCAAACAACTTTACAAGATTAGGAATTCACATGATGATGCATTGATGTTTCACCAACAAAAATAAAGGAAAAAAGAATGCAAAAGGAATTAGAATTGCCAGATCTAATTTAGGTCATCGGAAAAGTGTAGTTTTGGTTATTTTGACCTCACCACATGGGAAAGAAAGAGCTTTTCAATAGCAATCAATGCCAAAAGCCTAAAAGGCCTCAATAATTTCCAACTTGTAGCTTTATGCACAAGTTATTTTATGACTATGAAACACATACAAGCTTCATTGGCTTACATACTACATGATGTCAATATTTTTTGTTTTGCCTAATAATTTTGCTGACTCATAATAATGCAAAAATTGAAAGAAGATTGGAGAAAAAGACATTATTAGGTATGTTTTTGAGACTTTTACTATATTGAAACAGGCATGCCGACCTCAAGGTTTCCGCCTTCCCTCATCCTCATATATCAGTCGGGCAGTTTCACATAGAATGACAAAGTTCTCTATCGAAAATGTCTGAAAACAATTTCTGAAAGCGTCGCGTTTCCAAGGACGAAGACCTCTGAAAATGGTTACGATCTTGTAATGCTCAAATTGCAAATTGTAGTCGAGTGACAGGGTACGGACTCGGAGACAGCAGCCGTAGGGCCATTTTTTTTCTTATCAGAATGCAAAATCTGAAGAACAATTATGTACTTTGGGTCCCTTTCTCCATTCCCAATTGCATGCCTTCACAAAAGTACAACCAAGAGTTCGCTTTTCTGTCCCCATGTCTTACATAATTTTTGTAGGATTATAGTACAATTCAAGAACACTTGACATATGATATGCTCCATGTAATATGTACATAATTGCCAATTATAATCTGTATAGAAATTGAAATAATTTCACAATTTTGCAGTCAAAGTGCAATTCCAAATATTGCTTAACAATCTTTCTATAAATAAATGTTTGCATTTTCCGAGTACATGAAATGAGAATGGATAGTTTAGACATTCGTACCTACGTAAACCGCGAATACAAGTTAACCAAAACGACGCAATATAATAGGGCTGAACTGAACTAACGTGGATCGGAAATTGGAAGCGATCGCAACCTTATCCGGATAAACAACGAATCGACAACAAATTTGTTCAACATAAATCTACAATCCACATTCAGATCTTAGGAAATCTAGTGCAGCTGAATCCAAGGTGAAAAATGCAACCCCATAAACTCTAACTCATGAGCCCATGGCCATCCCATAACCTAACTTACAACTAGAGTGAGCTGGCTGGGCTTATTTTGTCAGAAGATGGGTTCCTTCCTAACTTTTCACCCAAATTTGTGTCTTATTCATTCACTCACTCACACAGTGCCAATTATTATTTAATTTCCAAATTGGGAAGGGATCAGGGGACACCCAAATCAATAAATACTGAGATAAATATAGGGCTTCCCCATAAGACCTTTACACCTTATAAAGATCCCTACTCTTTTGGGTCAGTTGATAGATTTCCCTAAATCTACCCTTCAGTGGTCCAACCCCTCCCTTTTTTTTCCCCTATTTGTCCTTTTCCCATTTTTCATAGTAATCTACAAGAAAAAAAAAAAAAACAGGGGAAAACAGAGTAAAAGAAATTCCCAAAATAATTAAAAAGTGAATGTGAACCCCATGTTATGTTATCTCACTTTCTCAACCTAGACATTTTCCTTGGCCTTTCTATTTATATATATAAGTCGATAGTTCACATAAGTTATCACATATAATTCTCGAGTTGTCAAACCAATCTTTTTCGATATCTTTCAATACATTCCTTTTGAATAGCTTGTGTTTGTTGGGTGTTTGATAGAGAAATAAGTAAGGAAAAAAAAAATGAAGATTCAATGTGATGTGTGTGAGAAGCAAGAGGCTACGGTGTTTTGTACGGCGGACGAGGCGGCGCTTTGTGATGGTTGTGACCATAGAGTCCACCATGCCAATAAGCTTGCTAGCAAGCACCATCGTTTCTCTCTACTCCACCCTTCTTTCAAAGATGCTCCTCTTTGTGACATTTGCCAAGTAATTCCCATTTCTCTTTAAACTCTTTTCTTTCTTGGTTAGGAAATCGTAATCGTTACACATATGGGAAATGTAAGGGGATCCTCCATTCACAATATGAAAAAACGAACCATTTGTACAAAAAAAAAAATCGAATTTACTACTCATATTACCAACTAAATTAACTGACGTTTGTGACAGATCTTATATATTTATGCATGAGTATGAATTTTTCTAGTAGACCATTTCTAATCTTTGTTTAAAAATGATAATTTTTTTGCAGGAGAGAAGAGCATTCTTGTTCTGCAAAGAAGACAGGGCAATTCTATGTAGAGAATGTGACATTTCAATACACAAAGCAAATGAACACACACAATGTCACCATAGATTTCTCCTAACTGGGGTTAGGATTTCGGCCTCGTCAGCCGCGTATCCTAACCCTTCTCCCCACTCAACTAGCTCCTCCGAACCCAATTCCAGAAATAGTAACTCAGCTACTGTGTCAAGTTACGACCATGACATGCCTAGCAACAATTCATATTACTCCAACAATAACATGTCCAAAACAACAACATCATCAACAAATTATAACCAGTTTCATGAAGACGGGTCGATTTCGACACACAATGCTATGCCGGATTATTCGATGGACGGCATGGCGGGTTGGAGATTGGAGGATTTGTTAGACTCTTCTTATGCTCCTCAGCACTGTAAGGTTTGCATAAACTCCTTAATTCATCTATTTTCAACTTTCTTTAGTCAACTTCACGTTTTTATATTATTAATGTTTGGACCAACTTTTGGTGTTGAATTTATGGATTTAACCTAAGAGTTTGGACATTTCATTCCAAATCCCAATATAATTCGGCTAATTTAACCTAAGAGTTTGGAGTAATTCAATGTGAAAGAGATGCATAATTGGATTAAGTAATCTTATCTTAAAATTAAAATGTTCTCTTTCCTGCTGGTAATCAAAATGTCAAAGAAAATGAAAGATGTACCCTATACGAAAAGTGTATCATTTGTCGTACTCTTTTCATCCAACAAGTTGAAAGCTTCTAGTTGTTGTACTTAATTCGTTCTAAATATAAAAAGTATTATTCGTAAAAAGACAGTTCAACCGAAATGGTCGACTCCTCGACACAAACTTAAAGATCTTTTTGCTAATTTGGACAATTATGAATTATCAATATCACCCTACGCTTGAATTTGAATGATGTATACAAAAATCCATGTTGATTAGAATAATTTTGGTATAGATGCATGCATCGGGATAGAAGTGATGAGAATATTGGAGACAAATAACCTTATCGTATCTAAAACCTTGCAGAAATGTTATTATTCTGATTCCAATTTTATTAATAATTATTTTTGTTTTTGTTTTGCAGACTTTTGATGACTATGCGAATAATAATGTAAATCTAGTTAATCCAAACCAATATCATCAAGTTGAAGACGAAAGTATGGGTTCATTTTCTTCAGAAGAAGATTACTCAAGAATGTGGGATTTTCATCAACAACAAGGACCACTTGTGCCTTCCCATTTTCCTCCCATCTTCGGTTGACAGACTATCGTAATTCTTACATTTATGGCACCCCATCTACTAGAAAAGTTGGCTTCCTCTCCCTTAAAATCAGCCAAATGAGGAAGGAACGCGCATGGTAGAAGGGAGCGACTACTGATACTCTAACATGGTTTTTCGATTTTCGTTTGGAATGACAGTCTTTACATATTGAATCATGTTTTTCCATTTGATAAACTAAAAGATTCTTTTCGAGTGTTAATAGATCCTCGGAAAAGAATTTGTTTGCAAATGTAAATCAACTTTTTTTTTTACCCTCTTAGTTAGTTCTTTTTACCATCTTTGCTTGTGAAGATGGGTTACTAGTTACAGTCTTACTCGTGTTATATCCGCTGACAAGAAAACAATTCAGATGAATTATTTCAAACTTTGTGAGAATAGTGCGAAATTTTGTTCATGAAACTTGTCAGTTTCCTTCACTTTTCCAAAAGAATTTCAAACAAATACACTGGATAAGATCATAAGAACAAACCCAAAAGGAGTACATGATGGGCATGTTGCTCTCTCAATTCTCTTGGATAAGATTAATAACGTTTGATATGAATTTCTCTCTATTGTTCTCTCTCGATTATTCCCACCAAATACCAACAATCCGAGAAAACTGAGAGAATATTATACGGAGACACGGAGTATATACTATTGGGTTACTTTACGCACCCTATGCAGCGTTCGTGTTAGAACAGAGGAGATTTTGATATGATCCGAATATAGATGTGTGATAATCCAATATCAAGATGAGATTCATTAGATCCGAGTTGATATGATCCGAGGTTGTCAGTGTTCCTATGTGAAAGAGAACAATGCCAATTTACAAACGTCGGTGTAGCTCAACAAAATGAAAGCTCGTGAGAAGAAATAAAGAGCCAGGACCACATTTTGCGTGCTATTGTCGTAATTGTCTGCCATCAGAAATTAAAGACATGCTTTTGATGTTTTAGTGCTCTCATCTGGGGTCAGCTTATGGGAAAATAGACCGAAGAGCAACCAAGCCGAGTTTCATCCTAAAACTAAATAAACTCGAAACTTTTCTCTTGATGTGCGATGTTTTACAAATTATGTAGATAAGATTATGTCATAGCAATCACAGAATGATGAACAGGCAATACTGAAGTATAGGAGACAGAGGAACTGGGCGATCAACTGAAGTTTCAATTTATCGAGAATGTGATTCAAGAACAAGTTCTTTTCATAGGAAGCTTACGCTGAATGTTTCTATACACAATGAACAGGGTATAATCACAATTCTCAGCTGCAAATATCAAAACAACCAACATGCAGCAATTTGTAATCTTTGATATACGTTCTCTCTCCCCCCGCTTCCAGTCTTCACCTTTCTGTGTTTTCTTGCTTTACAACCCTTTGTGCCGAAAAGGGGAAAGGTGAAGACAAAAAAAGAAAAAAAGAAAAAGGAAGATTCATATACCTGGGGGAATACATACAGGCTAACTAATAAAAGAATTTGCAGCAGCCACGCGTCTGAAATCCGCGAATGTGTAAAAAACTTGCCCTACAATACCACAGAAAATTTTGAGTTGATCCACAAGAATGCGCAACTCTGCTACTGTACGAAGTAAGAACCCAGTTTGTACAAATAAGGGTGATTTCTTTGTTTACCTGCCTTGAAGTCAAGGGCACAACAGGCGTTGTCATGAAGTGTAAGCGAAAATCCTATCTGCTATATTTGTGCGGCATATTGGACATTCTGAACAAGCCAATGAACAAGGTTTACACACTGCAAAGATGATATATTAAAGTCACTAACATGATGAGTATAATAAAGGTGGGCAGAAACAAAAGCAAGAGAGTTATAGAAGCTCACAACAAAAATGACGGCATGGCAGAAGAATGGCTGCTGTGGATGACTCGTAACAAACTTTGCATACATGGGAATTTGCTTCACCATTACTCATTTGCTTCTCTTTGTCCTTCATTTCTTGCATCCTTGCCTAAATGACCGAACAAACAATTTGTTAACAAGCCAACAATTGACGAAGATGAAACTACCAGCTCACAAAACACATCAGAAGTCAGTAACCACTTTTTGTAGATGCAATTTTCTAGCAATATGTGCTAATGGTGACCTGCAAATTGTTTCACTTGCAATTTTTGCACAGAAAATCAAAGGAAACACAAGCCCATAATCGAAAGAAGAAAAGTTCACCTTTAGTCGAGCGACCAAAGGTTCTTCACGAGGAGCTTCTTGGACTGGTTTGCTGATCTCCAAAGGTTGTGCTTCTTTATGGAAGCCATTCGTAACAGCACCTGTTGATCCGTGTTCATTTGAAGTGTCTCTAGTACTTTGTCTCTCTTCACCTACGGACTCTGGAACTACGCCACCCTCTTTCTTCAACTTTGCAACAAGAACCCACATGTTTGCTAGATCATTTTCAAGAGCTGCCTCACGTTTCTTTGCCTCTTCAACCTTTTTCCGGCACTCCTCTTCTACAAACTCTTTTTCCGTCAAAGCAGCTTCAAGAGCTGCCTCTCTCTGCTTTCGTGCTTGGAGCTCCATCTTGAGGTCTTCTGGGTCCAAATTATAGGAATCGAAGTCATCATAAAGACCTCCAGAAATATCGTTTACTCGACCAGAATAGCGATTTTTCCTTCCCGCCTTCTGACCATTACGATTACCATTCACTGCTTGATTACCTCTGGAGTGAGCAAACTCATGCGCAGCCTGAAGATCTTTTTCTAATTTCACATTCTGCAAAGAGAGTTTCGTCACCTCAGCAGCCAAATTTTTTAGTTCTACTGCGGCTGCAGAAGCAAGTTCCTTAGCATATGAAGCTTCCTCTGAGAGTTTTTGTTTCTGCACACGCAAACCACTATTTTCTTCTACTAGCTGAACATGTTCCAGCTTTAGTTTCTCATTTTCTATCTCCTGAAGAATTGAAGGGAAAAGAATGATCATTGTCCACAGATCCACGCTAAGTCCGTAACTAACAAATGCTTGAATCTTTAATGTTTTGTTATTCTAAATTGAATCGGGACCATGATGATTACCTGTGATTGAACCTTTCTTTTCAGTTCCCCAGTATGCTCATCAGTCACTGTCATCGCAGAAGGAATAGCCAACTTGTCACCACCAACAGAAGCGAGCTGCTTCTCAAGGGCAGCAACTCGGTCATGTAGTTCTGTATTCTCGACACACTAAACAGAACAAAATTCAGAATTTGGGCTAAAACCTCAACAATGAAATTGGCAAGATGCAGAGAACCAGATAATATTAGTTTCTACCTTATTTTGTAATTGTTCCTGGAGAATCCGATTATCAGCTGTTCGGATCTGCAACAAACAGAATATTGGTAACCCCATGAGACTAAAGTTTGCTAATCATGAAGTTGGAACTCTCTAGATTCACGTTTAGATATCATAAAAGGTGCATTTGATTTCTAATGGAAGTCATAATTGTATTGATACGCACCTCTAGTTCAAAATCCTTTTGGCTACACTCAGTCCTCAATCTTGAAACAGTCTGTGAATAAGAGGTCAAGTATTATGAAAAAAATGAAACACAATTGCTAAACACAAAATAAACAAGAAAATGTGGAAGACAGAATTAGAACCTGTTGCATTTCAATAAATGACGCATTAGCCGCTGAAGCCTCCCCACTCTGGACAATGCGCTGTTCTAGAATCCTCATTTGCCTCCGCTTCTCCTGTATTTCACGTTCCAAATTCTGGATCTACAACACACAACAAAATCTGCATGAGCGTCCCTCACTTGGTAAATGCAACCATGAACTTTGAACAAGAACACAAAAGATAGCAGGATTGGATATGAACTCTCCCTAGTACGACAGCGAGTTCAAAATCATCGCATCAATAATTTATTCCATTTTGACAGGTTGGGTTTAAGGATGTAATAAAATGACGCATCCAGAATATATAATCCCTTTTTCTGCAAAGCAGAAAGTTCGGCAACAAAAATGAAAATTGACAAGTATTCAGCATGCCCACAAAGTCACAGGGTAGCAAGCAAGAAAAGCCATACTTGTGTCTTTGAAGCGTCAGGATCATTTACAGATTGCTCCACCAACCGCTTGAGTGAGCTGGTACTGAAAGCAATCTCTCCAGCAAGCATTTTGACTTGTTCCACCACCAGATCCATCTCATCAGACATAGTTATATCATCCTGCAGTATAGTAAATGACATAAATTCACAAGAAAGCGAGAAATGACCATACATAAGACAAACGAACTGGGCTGCATTTACATCCCAATTCTCAGTGATGGAAGTACAAATATCTTAACATGATCCACACCAGAATACGAAAGTGCGAAGGCCGAGACAGAAAATAGGATTTTGGTTGCAGCAAAATTGAGTCCAAAGATGATGTTGTTCTTGAAAGATAATAGTAATTTCAAGCTAAAAGACGCAACTCTTGAGGCTAAGGAGGTCCAAAGGCACGACCATAGTCCGTTGGCATGTCCCAGTCAGGCTTTTGAGAGAATATAGCAATTGACATAAACATATATACTAATAACTACCATTGCCGATTAGAAGAAGGGGAAACAGTTCTACATATAACAGACTCTACAACTGTAAGATTCAAGAAACTCACGAGATCACCAGCTTGACCAGATTCTCTGACTAAGCCAGCAGCGGAAAGTTCATCATTCAATGTGCTCAATGATTTTCGGTGCTTAGGATCGCCAGAAGGATCTGATGATGCACATGATTGAAAATCCCTGCCATTTTCACCGTCCCCAAGCTCTGATTTCTGAGACCCAAAAGGAAAAAGAACGGCAGGTGATTATGAGAACATCGGAGTGTGATGGGAATTTTCTCATAAACATTCAGATGCATCAGAAGTGCTGAACCAGCACAAAGAAGGACGAGCAGAAGGAAAAAATACGAGCAACTGAAAAATTAATCATCAATGACAAAGTTGTAATCTCAAAGGATTGACAGATAAGAACTTACATCATCAGAGTGATTCCTCTGATGGCCATCCCCCAATAATGCAGGAATTGTATTTTTCGAGGAAACAAGTATTAGTTTTGTCAGCCGCTGTATTCTACTCATAAGAGCAGCCTTTGCTTCTTCTTCTTCTTCCAATCGTGACTGCATTTTAAATTGACCTTCTTCCAACTAGAATCGAAGCAGAGAGTTACTCAACGATGTACAAAGTAAATTCAAACTTATAAGCCAGTTCATGCATGATAGATATGCACCTTCTGTTTCAATGTCAGTATCTCCTCGTGACTCACTCCCACTAACATTCCTCTCCTGAGTTCATCGAGTTCTTCCTTCAGAACTGAAATTTCTCGTTGATACTTTTTGATCAAAGACTTCTCATCAATGATCTAGAGGACATAGAAATGAACAATTAGGGGTCTTCCGGAATTTCAAAAACACAAACATTAAAAGAACTAGTAGATTACAAACGCAGCATACCTTGTTACGTGAGGCAAATATCTCTACACGCTTTGCCCTGCTAGCAAATTTTAAAGTATTATGAGTCTCCTCCATACTGCTGGATGCAGGGGTAATTGTGCATATAAGCTGCGGAATTTCAAAATAGAGACTGAATAAGGTTATGTTGTTTGCAACTTTTTAAAGCACAAATCCAAGAGCATGTGCTTTGACACTAATGTGATTGTTTCCAAGAACATGCTAACTTACTGAACTAGGCTACAAACTCAAAACTCACCGAAACATGTCCACGGCCGCTGAGAGATGACTGAAGAAGGCGCGTCAGCTTAGAATCTCTGAAAGGAATATGAGATGCCTTGCCCTCACTGAGTTTTCCAATTACCTAAAAACAGAAAGAAACAGAATAAGGTGCATGAACTAAAACTTCTAGTCTGAATCTTGGATGTGGAAGTATTTACTTCTAGGCTACATTTTAAAAAAAAAAAATCTCAAAAAGGTAAACTACATTTAATTTAGTATTCATAAATAGGGAAACCTACAGTTCCAAGAGTCAAAAGACTTTTATTGATGTATGCTCCTTCCTTTCTTCTTAATCCTGTTGTTTCAGTTTTGGAGCTCTCGGATCCAGCCAGATCTATCAAATTCTGCAATGCCATAAGCTTTCATTAAACCAATCAAACTAAGAAAACGATAAAAATAAATAAATAGCAACTCAGAGAGTGTGATCATACCAGCTGCGAGAATATCACCCCATCATATTCGTCACCATGGGCACTGCTCTCTATCATCTACAAGTTAAGAGCTTTAAAATCTTTTTCTGAAAGACACTCTCCCATGAAGTACGGAGAATGGCAACGCAAATTAACTAAAAGGACAATGCATTGGAATTTACCAGTGTAAATATGGTGTGACTTCTGCTGCTGAAAAGGTTAAAGTTGTTTGAACCAACATGACGATGCTCTGACAAAATAGCATTGAAATGTCAAAGCAGAATCTATGAAAGGGGGTAAAATAGTTCCCATATCCTGAACATTGAGACTAACCTTCCCCGGCAGCAATAAAAGACAGTGCGTGCCCAGGAGACAAAACAACCTCTTCTTTGATACCTTCAACATACGTTCCCTGAAAACAAAAATACGGATAGTGTAAAATAAGTTCTGTGAAGGGTGAATAGGAGCCAAAGATATCGCAGCAGCACTAAACTATTGATGGTAATACCCACCTGGACATCTTCTCTGACACGCAAATTCTGACCAGTGGGATCAAGCAGATCATTTATAACCTGATGCAAGGGTAACACAAATCGAAATCCATTAGCAATCAAAGAAATGACATAGACATTGATAAGTATAAGTATAAAACAAACATGTTGTGATACAATAGGACACAGAGCAATCATACTAGCTTAGCAAAACGCATTTTTCACCACATAAAAAAACAAGCTTATAAGATGCAACTGACCTCGTTGTAAATCTCGAGATAGGAAACACGGAGCAGAAACTCTCTCCCTGGAGTCTGAGAAAAAGACAGTACAACAAGAACTATTTCAGAACTCACATGTAAACAAAAATGCACAAACAGCGACTAGAGTAAGGCAATGCATTAAGCATTGCAACTTCAGATATTGTTTCCGTAATTCCATCAAACAAACTACAAGGATGCAACGTGTACTTTACGCTTGATATTCCACTCCTAAAGAAGGCATAATTACCTCTTGTATCATGCTGAAAACGTCTTTAATAGCCAGCGGTATGATACCAGGACAATTCTGATCTCCCTGTTAAGATATAAACTTGACATCAGTGTGTGTTTATTCAATGACAATAAAACCTTCCGCGCATAATATCCAAGAGAGATCAAAACTCGTTACTCAATAAACACATAATTAGTTACTTACATGCATTGTATGCGTCTTTCCACTACTAGTAACACCATAGGCAAACACAGTACCTATATTTTCAACACGAAAATTCATCAATGAGCTTGTGATTGACAACATCTTTAGGTTTCGAGGCCATACAATTGTCGGGCAATCTAATCAATCCTCCTTAACCGCGAAATCACACTAATAGACGGCAACAATCAGAGTTAGGGTTTAGCATTTACCATT
Organism: Spergularia bocconei; assembly: GCA_963457585.1. Lineage (NCBI taxonomy): Eukaryota > Viridiplantae > Streptophyta > Magnoliopsida > Caryophyllales > Caryophyllaceae > Spergularia > Spergularia bocconei. The sequence goes on along the minus strand of OY734958.1, from coordinate 21,751,999 downwards.
AACACCTTCCATGGCAGATTTCACAACTGGCCTAGCTGCCACATCATACACGTCCTCTGTCACCGCAGCCGGTCCAAATACTTTATCTACAATCAATCATATTCATCCAATTGATCATAATCTCATCATTATACCACAATTAATATTGAATTAGCAACAACAATCCACCATTCAACTTCTTCATCCACAATTAATATCGAAAATCGCAACCTCGAAAATTAATCAATCAATTAAGCAATAGCATTCCCTCAATTAAAATTACACAATTAACAACTTCAAGCACAAGCTATTCAATTAATTACCAAAAGCATACGCGGTTGCCGGATTATACTCGCAGCGAACCGTTTTATCACCATCCGGATACCACGAAACTTCGTCACCTCTCTGATATTCTCTATCACTGCAAATAATTAACAAATCAATCAAAACAAAATTAGTATAAGATCTAGATTAATTAAACACTAGATCTAATAACAAATGCAACCGACATTATTAGATTAGATTATATAAGATATGATTAAGTGTATAGATATATATACTTCAAGGGGCGAAATCGGACGGTGACGGAGATACTATCAGCGCCGGTAGACGATCTAGGCATATCCAACGGCTCAGAAAGCAAGTCATCAGTGGACGGTGACGGAGAAAACGGGACGGGAGATCGAGCACCGTAACTCGTCGTCATGGATCTAGAACCGAACCCGTTACCGGTCGAACCGGAAGAGGAGGAGGTAGACCGAGGAATGAACCGGCCACTGGTGTTCAAAAACGACGACGTAGAGGAAGATGTTGTTGTTGTGGTTGTTGATGATGAGCTCGGCGTTCTTCTGTAGCTGAACGGTGAGCTACTTCTTGCCCTCCTCGACATCTACTAAACGACGCCGTTTCGAACAACAACGACGTCGTCGCCCACACCCACTCTCTACTGTTTTTTTTTTTACTTTGGTTGTCGTGCAAATGTGTCTGTCTCTAAACTGGGAAAAAAATAATGAATTCGAAAATGTGGAAGGAGGCTTCAAACTGAAGGAAGATGTTGGAGGAAAAGGAAGGAAGGGAATGTGTCAGGACTTCCACATGCTTATGTCATTTGAGTGTACTTGAAGATGTAGATTGTAGAAGAAGATGAAGAATAATCGCTGGTTAATTATTATTATTATGCTCCAATTTTCGAAATTAAATTACAAAATGTATGTGGAAAAAATTAATTTGGGGATTAAATTAGGTTTGAAATTGTGAATTTTCAATTTTGTCAATTTTCTGAGAAATTATGGAAGTGAGGAAGAGAGGGAGAGAGTAGTCGATGCCCAATAACTGGAGAGAGAGAGAGTGAAATTGATTATTATTTTATTTTAATAATATTTTTTTTGTTTTATTAGAGGGATGAAATTCAAATTTTCAAACGAGGTGTGACGTGGAGAAGGTGACGTGGCGTGGAGGGGAAAGAGTAGTGGATGGTTTTTTTATGAGAAAAAAAAAAGGTAAACGAATTTTTTAAAAAGGGGAAGGGAATATGGGCGGGAAATTTTACATTTATAATTACTGCGGGTTCTCGGTTTTAGCGGTTCCGGGTCAAAGAAGGTTAGTTGTTGTTGGATCGTCGCAGTAACAACACTGTAAAAAGGTGGGAAGGCTTGAGTGGGCAATACTCTGTGACAAGTTGAGGTTAATTAATGTCTTGCTTTGTGTCCTCCGGTGGTAAAGGCATAATTTATGGTGTACTGGAGGATTTGGAATCAATTGGTCCTCGAGGTACATTTACGGTGCAATTTAAGTACTACGGAGTACCGAATACCACTCCGTCCCAATATAAACTTCCCATGTAATTTGAAATCCTCTCACATAATACTATTCCATGGGAAGTTTAATTTGGGACGGAGTGGTACATGTTTACGATTTGTGTTCGTGAATTGGATTGAGAAGAAGGCAGTTGCGGAGTTCTTTTTGAAAAAATGTTGGACTGGTCGGAAGTTCATTTATACATGTTAAGGGGACCAATTATTACAGTTTACGTATTTTTAATCTAATTTCGCTTTATATTATAGTTTATGACCTTTCGAAACTTGGTTAAACTGTTGTTGAGGAACGATTCCCTGATTAGAGATGTGTTATTACTACATGAGTAGTAATTACTAGATTCGAGTTGAACTTGAACGAATGTAAACCAGGTCGAATTTAGGTAGCTGGCTCAATTACCAAAGATGATTAGTTTTAACTATACGTCTACACCAAATGGAGTAACTTGACTAAGTGAATGGAGTGAAACTAGTACTATGAAAAGTGGATGGTTGAAATAGGAAGATTAAATTGGACGGCAAAGGAAGGGTAGATTTAGAGAAGAGATGCTACTCCACGTGAGAGGGGTTGCCTTTTGGAACATTGGAAACTTTTTAGCACATGATGCCACTTCTTCAAGTTATTATTAAGGAAGAAATGAGTCTTTGGGCCCTATAAATCAACTAATACCAAACCCTCAAAACAATTTATTTTGATTGTTATGGCCAATATGGTGTGGTGTCTTTATGCTCTCTCTTGCATAAAGTTCCAAAGTTTTTGTAGCCAAACAAGTTTTTGTAGCCAAACAAGTTTTTGGGCACTATGTGATCCACCACAAAACCAAAGAACTCATATGCGAGATTTTAGCCTACTCACCATGCTACGTGTGCCGTCATTGTCTAGTCTTAAGAGTAATAGGGTGTCCTAGATTGATAGTAATTGATGGTGAATGGACTATACAAGCATACATATATGAAGCACCATAAATATTTGATTAAAAAAACGATTTTTTAATAGACATTTGTATTTCCGAAACTTGTATTTACATCCCTTGTCTCGTATTAACAAAATGACAATAACTGATATGTGAATATATAAATGATATTTGTCGACTACATTGCAATATGACATTGGACAAAATTTCACTTGACAAAGCATGTCCGAAAGTATAATGTACTTCCTCAAGTGTTACGATATGATTCTACACAATGTTGAAATTACTAGCTTATGCGTTGTCTACCTTGTCTTTGTGTAGCATCCAGTATCACACATTTGGCAAATAACAGCAGAGTATATTTGTCTATCAGGTGTCCTTTTTCCATGTTTAAGTTACTTAATTTACGTAAATGAGGACTAATTAAGCTGCCTGATTGATCAAATTTATTTCACCTTAATATAAAATTTAGTGGACCGTGATTTGGAAAGGTAAGACAACCCTTTCTGTGCTCCCAATAAGTTAACATATACAAATCCGGCCTTTAATTACAGATTGATTTGCTTAATCTACCCACCCCCACCTACAGGACAAGATCTATTGAGGGCCAAAATTATGCAACATGCATTATTTGGTGTACCCGTTGTAATCAGTAATCACCACAATCCACAGTAGTAATTTTGTCCCTGTTTTATCAAATGTATGACGTATATATACGCAATTTACCATCTAAACTTGACTCGATTGATGATCCTAGCTAATAAATTCGCAACAACAAATCATCTGAACTAATATAGTAATACATTTGCTAATATACCAATAACCTAGGTTAAATAACGTATTTTAGGTTTTTACGGCCATTTAACATACATAATGGTGATTGATGTCCAATTAGTCGTTAACTAATTATGCTCGTTATGGGGCCAAGTCAACTATACATGGTATTCACCGAGGTGAGACATATCATCTCATATTTCGCGAATCATTAAAAATTCCGCAAACATTTCTGTAATGTAAAATACTTCCCGCAACTCATATAGATCCTATTTTCATCTAAGGCATAATACCATTGAAAAGATCAGCTTCACATAGAAGAGTAATAGTAGCTCGATAGAATTATGATCGGAGAGTCGCACTTGAGTGGCACATGCCTTCATTTTCTTATGTGGTCCTCTACTAATAAAGTTTGTGTCACTGTGTTTGCACGTAAAAAATATCTTAATTATTGTGATCGTTGTGAGATTAAGACTGTATGAACAGCAGTAGTAGTAATACATGATAACTTGATCAGCAATGCATTACACATTTACACTTTACACATTTACACGTACGCAAGCTGCGTGCTTCACAAGTGGCGCACGTGCTAAAGTCTCATATTCTACTTGACACGTGCGTTCCAGTTCCTTCCTTTTTCTGGAAGCTTCATCAATACGTAGATCGGATCTTGCATATTACTACAGTGACTTGGGCCTCAGCATATTGGGCCTTGGCCTGTGTTGATAGATTGGGCCAATACAACAATCTTGGCCCATCATTATGAGGCTTCTTTCAGAAGCTTATGAATGCTCAGATCATGTGTTGTTGTTGTTTAGTTCCCTTGCCTTATCCTGGCGGGAGAGGAGGAGAAAGCGTCAAATGGAAGCATCACTCCACTCTTTAACCTTGTTTCCCTCTTCTCTCAATCACGGTACTATTTTTATTTTTATATTTATTATAGATTGAGATCAAACTTTGTTTATTGCATGTTTAATTGTATGTTCACGTGTAGCTAGCAACAATTGTTGATTAGTATTCCAAATTATATCATGATGAAGTCACGAACTGTCTTGTGACAATTTACGTCACTGATTATTTAGAAACGGTCTCTCTATGTTTTCAACATCCGACTTTAATTATGGCGGGAGCCTTTGCGACCCTTGTAATAATGACTGTGTGGGTATATGTTTATTGATGATGAATTTTTAAGCCTCGTTGATTCTCTTTAAAAATTGGATTTTGAATTGCAGAAAAATGTGGTTATATTTTCAATAGTAGGGAATTTGTTAGACGGAAGAATTGTGGTTTAGTAAATCAAAGGGCAAGGAAAATGTTGGTGAAGGGCAGTTTAGAAAAGGGCGGAAAAGTTGATATGGGAGGTGGTGATCAGAGGCTTTACCTTGGAATGGATTTTGGAACATCAGGGGCTAGATATGCTCTTATTGATAATCAAGGTATTATTAAAGCCGAGGCGAAGCGCGAATACCCTCTTTATAAGGTAAGATTAGGACTCTTCTAATTACCATTTGATAAAAATAGTTCACATTAATTTCGTTGTAGTTGATTGAAAATGTTTCGAAAAATTCGGTTTTGATTCACTCGGTACATTCTGATTGCTAATTTTGTATGCTTCAAGTCATTGTAAAGTTTTTTGTATATAATGTTGGTTTGCTACTTGCTTACTATTGAATTAGTCTGATTGGCTTGTTGTATGTATGAAATGGTGTACTTAGGAAGTTACTATCGAAACATTGGTCTTATAGATGGATGCTGCTCAATTGCTCTTTGGGATGTCAAAGTGTTGCATAACAAATGGGTTTGCCCAATTGCTTGTTCAAATAACAAATTGGTGCAATGTTTGTATAGGGTAGACAGTATATGAGTAATTCAGTATCATATAGAAATGGGTTTATCTTTATGCACGATTTCTCCTTTACATAACAAATAGCTGTGTATTTGACACGATGTAGACTGCGTATTGATGGCAGAGTGATCTAGTGTTTGTGTACAATAGAAGCACTTAGGGTTATTAAAGTTACATGTCTCGATTTCTTTATGATAGATACATGTCTAGGCAGGGCAAGACCGCGGGTTGGGGGGGGGGGGATTAGATGTATGTGTATGCAGCTTTATGAATAAGGAAATTGCATCATCATCAGAGTTCTTAATTGACATAAATAAACCTTTAAGAAATGTGATGCTAGATGATAACATTAAGTCTAAGATTTTCTTCATTATTACTACTAATGTCAGAGTATTGAATGGAGCTAATTTGTGTACGAATTGTCTAGCAAGAATGGAGAAGCCATCGATTGGGTGAGATCATGGAAAGAGACCCTTTTTTCGTTACTTGAAGACATTCCCGCTCAGATGCGTCATCTTGTTGCTTCCATAGCTGTGGATGGTACTTCGGCAACAACTCTGATCATTAACAGGTAGGTAGTATTCTAGTTCTTCATGGTTGTGTGAATCCTGAAACCTGCAGCTTGAATGAGCTACTGAACTAAGGGTCAGCAGGCAGTCGCTTGTATGCTATTCAGTCTTTTACAATTCAGGTTCTTGTGGTTTGAATTTGCTAGCATTTAGATTTATGGCTGCAGCTCTACAGGGGAGCCTTTATGCAGACCGCTTCTTTACAACGAGAGTTGTCCTGATGCACTACCTATAGTGAAGTCTATAGCTCCTCCGAACCATACAGTCTGTTCTGGTTCCTCAACATTATGCAAGCTGGTGTCGTGGTGGAACTCTGATAGCCCACATAAGGAGTCTGCAGCTTTGTTGCATCAAGCAGATTGGTTACTGTGGCTGCTTCATGGAAAGTTAGGCATATCAGATTACAACAATGCTTTAAAGGTATAACTGAGAGCAACTTTGTCATCTGCTTTCACATCTCTTTTCCATATGCTTTTTGATGGCTGCTTGTTCACTGGGGTTATGTGTCCAGTAGGTTGGTTTTGATCCTGAGCTAGATGCGTATCCATCTTGGCTGCTTTCACAACCTTATTCAAGCGTTTTACCCTCCGTTCTTGCTCCAGGGTCTGTAATAGGGAATCTAAAAGAAGATGTCAAGAGTCACTTAGGTACATTATGTCTGCTGATTGCTTATAACTCATACAAAATACTGCGTACGTAGTGACTATATGTCTGACTAAAATGATTGACAGGCTTCTCTGAGGATTGCGTAGTTTGCACTGGAACAACTGATAGCATTGCTGCTTTTCTTGCAGCTCGTGTGACCAAACCAGGGCAGGCGGTAAATTTTCTTCCACAAATGAGAAATTGCTATGCATTGTGTGTTTTTTCTGACTTTAGTGGCCACCTCCAGCCTATATCTTAAAGGGAACATGCTCCTAGATCAATCTTGCATGGTCTGTTTGCATATGCATCATATGTTTTTGCTTATTTGTAGACACTGGCACCCCACATACAGTTGGCCCTAATTGCCTCAACTTCTCTGAACCCTTGCTTGAAGTCACATCAATCATCTGTCTTTGCACTGTCAGGTGACCTCTTTGGGTTCAACACTTGCTATCAAACTGCTAAGTAAAAGCAGGGTAGATGATGCGCGATTTGGGGTGTATAGTCATCGGCTGGATGATAAATGGCTCGTTGGAGGCGCTTCTAATACAGGAGGAGCTGTCCTCAGACAACTCTTTACAGATGAACAATTGAAGGAACTGAGTAAGCAGATTAATCCTGCCCTACCCTCTCCTTTGGACTACTACCCTCTGCCTGCTGCTGGCGAGAGATTTCCTGTCGCAGATCCTAATTTGGTGCCTAGGTGAGAGTTAACTAATACTGCTTGTGTAGCCAATAATATAATGATGTAATTCACAGATTTCACACGATTTTGTACTTTCTAATCCTTCTTGTTTGTGCCAAGAACGACATTTCGTGTAACTGTACCTGTACGCTTGACATACATTCAAAAAACTTACCTGTCATAGAACTGTCTTTGATAGTGATTCTGAGTACAACCGACATTATGACAGGTTGCAGCCACGCCCTGATAGCGATTCTGAGTTCCTTCACGGTGTCCTTGAATCTATTGCACGGATAGAGGTAAGTCATTTCCTCCCCTCAAACATCAGCTATACACTTCAATATAATAAGATAGCACATTGTTACAGTCCTTTGTTATGAACTTTCAATTCTTTTTGTTGCGGACATGTCTAGGCTAAGGGTTATGGCCTACTAAAAGAGCTGGGTGCCACCGAAGTCGATGAAGTATTCACAGCTGGAGGTGGTGCAAATAATGAGCAGTGGACGAAAATCCGAGAAAGAGTGCTCAGTTTGCCAGTGAGTCGGGCTGCACAAACAGAAGCCGCTTATGGAGCAGCTTTGTTGGCATTGCAGGGTGCTTAATGAACAATGCCTAGTACTACCAGGATAGGAGATTGTACTCCCTACATTATTATTCTTTAGCAAGCATCGCATTTGTGTCTTAGCTTATTAGACTGTCTTATTGTTAATACTACATTGCTTTGACGGATCGACAATTTGAATTCGTATATGAAAAATATAATATCTATATCTCCATTTCGATTTCGCTCTCCTCACAAATGTGAGATCGATTATAAAAAAATATGAGATCTATTAGACAAATTTTACACAAAATGGTTTTACTCAAAATCTAATCTTCCAAGCGTTGTAGCCTTGTAGAGTGTAGGAGTAATCATCAAAATTTCTATAGCACCCTAATGTGGGACACCTGAAAGTACTTAGCAGCAAACCAGCTACTTTACTTTAAGTTCTGAGCCTGAGGTAACTTGGGAGTGGTTTACCAAAGTCTGTATCCTTTTATTTCATCTTCGAATTTTTGTATGTAGGAAATGTGGGGGAAAATGAAAATAACACGAAAAATACGTAGTTAAGACAATAAACACTACTCTACGATCATAATCACACAGAATAGATGATCATTCGACAATAGGACAATAATGCCTAAGGAAGTAAAATACTGTAAAATATAAAATCATGTTCTAACATACTCCGTACTCCGTATAGTATTGTATGTTTTTTCTTTTCTTTCTGATGATTTAATAGTTTTTTAAGGCAGATGCTTGGATATTTTGATGATTAAAAAACAAAATCTCATCAAACGATTCTACTCAGACGTTGGTGTTGCTCTATTGGTCTTATGGGTCGGCGAAAATCTAGGGCATTTCAGGAGTGTTCCGACCTAATTCTTTTTTTTTTTTTTTTATGGCTCCTCTCATTTCTTTGCTTTACCAGCTTGAGATTAGTGAAATGCTCTACCAATTTGACATTAGTGAAATTCTTTAGAGATACTTATGTTTTATAAGATTAGTACTATGTGAAATTACTTAAGAAAAACTGTTGACCCTCACTTAGGATCTTACAGGTCTCGTCCGATCCCTCAATATCCGTGTATTATCTCAAAGCAAATTAAAATAGTGAGAGAGTTGTAAGGCTAATGTGGAATGTCGTCAATAATCTATTCCTACTTTAATTGATCTGACCGCAACAAAATAATCTAATGATATACTCCGTATGATTGAACTTACGACCTATGGAAATATTACGAAAGTTAAAGGAGAATCCATCTCATCAACCAAACTATATGCGAGACGAATAATATACTCTTAAATAACCACACGTAAATCCGAGCTACTTAGTGACTCCCTTAATTACTTCCACAAAAAGAAGTAAGAAAACTTTGGCACTTTGCCCTTACCTGACAGTCAGGAATGCCCAAACCATTCTTCTGCTTTGCTCCCACTTCCCCTGAACATCACTATATATAAGTACAAACCCTAATTTTTAAGGCCACCCCCAAATTCCCAAACTCATCAACATTTATTCCCCTTCAAAACTTTCCTTAAATACCCTCTTTCCATAAAAGAAAACACCAAAAATGGTGGAAGCTCAAGTATTACTTCCATTTCCAGTTCAAAGTGATCACCATTTTCATCAAATAAATTACTTAGCCTTGAACCCTAATGCACCAGAGTTCTACCCTTTTTACTATATTACCCCTCCTAATTACAATACCACCATCATTACCACCAATAATTTCCACATTATTCCTGATTATTACTATTCTCATGATCATTATTACCCATACTACTCTCCTCCTCTTCCTCCTCCTTTTTCGGTGCCGCCGCCGCCAACGGTCCAACTTCCCCACCACCATTTTCATCCCCGCAATGTTAATTTCCAAGAATACCCCTCTTCTTACTTCACTCCCATTGATCATCATCCACAGATTCTACACAGTAGTAGTAACCCTACTCACTACCACCATAATTACCAATATAACCTCCCTTCTAACCCAAATGACATCACCATGCAACCACAACCACTACCAAAACCGCAGCTAGCTGGGCCGGGTCACATCCGTGGCCCAGTCTCAACAAGAGCCCGGCCCAAAAGGGTGTACTTTCATAATGATCATCATCGAGCTACTGTTGCAGTAACTGATGGTGTAAAAAGAGAGCCTAGTAGTGGCAGTGATGGTAATAAGGGAGAAAAAGAAGGGTTGATTAGTAGTAAGGAGGAGGATGATGATGATGATGATCAGGGTAGGGGTATATTTGGAAGACGAGGAAAGTTGACGGAGGTGATAGCGGTGAAGCCTGGTGGATCCGAAACGACGGCGATGATCAGAAATATCCCTAATCAGTATACGTAATTAATCTTAGCTTGCTAATTACGCTTTTTATTTTATCTAAAGTACATACTCTGATACTCGTACATAACTCACATATTTTCACATTCATGCATGTTTTAGTAATTTTCATATACCCGAACTCTCGGTATACGAGTAGTTGATTAGTTTTCGCCTCATATAATTCGAACAACCGTAATAAGACGGTCCAAAATAAAGAAATGACAGAAATGAGTAGATTAGTTTTGTTTTTGTTTTTGAGAAAGGAAGATCAATGGATGAAGGGGACAAATTTAATTGTGTACAGTTGATAGAGTAATAATTTGGGTATTTTTTGAGAGATGGAACATCATTCCTTAATTAATTTCTCTAGGTTTTATATATTCTTTTGATAATTATTTACTCATATCTCATTAATAACCCCTATTTTTGTTTTGATTAATGCCGTCCAAAACAAACTGATGATTGAAAAATTAAGCTGAAAATGCTTAGATTTTATTTTATTTTGTTATTTTTTTTATTAATCATTTGGTTGAAATTAAACTTGTGTGTTGTGTGTTAAACTGACTTGACTGATTGAGAAAGTGATGTAGCCACTTCAAAAGGAGGATGTTGGCTACTTGTACAGGTCTACTGCTAGTAGTAATAATTAGTTTCTCACACTATTTGATGCAATACTTTGGAAGATGTGTTATAGTTGTAGTGACTAGTGACTAGTGAGTTTTACACTTTCATATTACTTGCGCCCTTCTAATCCAACCTTGTCGTAAATTCAAAATCATTTCTCTCGGGTTTAGTATACATTGGCTTCGTATTTTGATTTTTGATTGTGCATGCATCGATCGATTGTTGTGAACACCGTGTAAATCATTTGTAATAAGTTGGATTTGTTCTGAGTGGATTGTTAGTGGCTATATATAGATCTTCTCCATAACTCTGGCAAAAAATTATACTCGTACTCCGTATCACCGTATTACTATAGAAATTAGTCGATCGTTTGCTCTCTTATTACTAACACACAAGTATAAGAAATTTAAAATGGCTATTTTTTTTTTTGTCAGGCGTGCAATGTTAGTGAAGTTTCTGGATGAATTTTGCAACAAAGAGAACCAAAAACTCAAGGAGGCAACCGATGATCACCACCCACCATTATTCGCATTTGATTTCCTCTACTTGCCTATGGATTTCAAGTAATTAGTCTCTGAATTGATCTTTATGTGTTAATTGATAACTCACAAGTAGCTAGTCACAACCATTACTACCTTTGATTCTTTAAAGCGTACTTGACAAGCCTGAATTTTACGCGAAATAGTTTGTTATGATCATTGCTCGACAATTTATTTCAGACCAGACTGAATGATATTTTGTTGTTTTGGATCATGTATGTGTGAACTTTTGGTGATGGTGGATGTTGGGTTGACATTGTAGGACTAACGCTAACAAAGGCTATGCTTTCGTCAACTTCACACATCCTTCAGCAGTTTGGAAGCTTCACCTTGCTTGTAGCGACAGAGCTTGGGAGTATTGTCAGTCTCCAAAGATTTGCCAGATTGCTTATGCATCCGTACAGGTATGCATCTTGCGCCTTGTTTATTTATCTGAGTGTACATTTACCAGTAAATTATGCTTTTTCACTAGATTGGTAATGATAATGGATCATTGGTAAGTAGCCTCTTTGTATTCCAAAGTAGGGTAATTAAGGCTTGCGTACCCGCCTACCTTGCCATAGGTGGGAGCCTTTAATCTGAGGCATTGAGGTAATGTTGTTGGTGTACGTGTTTTTGTGGTCGTCGTTGTATTAGCTAGCTAGATCAGGAATGATGGTCCTTGTGGGTAATGACTCTTCCACTGTCTGTATTGACAATTGTGAAGTATTAGAGGCAACTTCTCATTGAAGTGACTGGTTAGTTGTTAATTAGTACTAGGGTTTAACTAGCGGTTTACTCTGCCCATTCTCAAGACTAAAAGGAGAGGCAAAAGTTGATGCATAGTACTCCGTATATCATTGGTTTTTGTTCTTCTTTTGTTAATATGACGACGAGGCATTATACCCGCGACAGCCCAACTACACATTTATGTAATGCAGATATGAAAAAAGCAAGAAATCGTTGTTTCAATTCGGTTGAAGTCTTGTTCGAGCAATTCTCAAAACACTCTACACAAAGTAATTTGTTTATTTCTTGGTTTCTTGTTGTAAAGACTAATAGAATTTTGCAAATTAGATTACATGATGATTATTCGTCACAATTGAAATAATGTAAATGAATGGATGCTTGTAGGGTAAGCAGAAACTAGTGAGGCACTTTGGGGAAACAATATTTATTTGCAGCCATGAAGAGTATTTGCCAGTTTGCTTCCGGCCTCCAAGAGATGGATCAGGCGTACCAGTGAAGCTAACTACAGTGGGAATACGGATCTCGTTGCCCTCCGATCTCACAAGGTGACCTCCGATCCTTATCAGTGTAACTTGTAGCTCAATCGATACATCAAGTCGACATTTCAGTTCAGTTAGTTCGTCATCAGTTTCATGAATTAGAAATAAGCGCCTAGGCGTAGCAGCGTAGGCCTTGCTGTAGGAGCTCTTGGGATGGTTAGTATTAACTATTAAGGGTTGATCTTGGCACCTGATCTAATACTCTTCCAAATAAAGAGTATGATGGGTGTAATTATCAAAATAAACTCATGATAGGTTTATTTTCATTGTTACACCTGTTGATGATCAGGTGGTCAGGTCAACCCTTATTAAGCAGTTAAACTAGCTACTCTTTGTGCCCATTGTTGTACTTGTTAAAGTAGTGTAGAGTTGTACGGTTATAATTTTTAGCCTTACTTGTAATCAGTGGCGGAGCCAGGAATTAAAACTGCACTGGGCCGAAACTTATTTACCGGTGTTGGGGTGGGCCAAATACTACGATTTACCTATTTTACCAAATTTTATAGTTAAAATACACAAAAAGTTTCGACTTTCCGAAAGCGTGGGGCGGGCCGTAGACAGGGTAAGCCACCCCTTGTCTCCGCCCCTGCTTGTAATGAAGACGATATGTGTCTAATATCGTTTTAAACAGTGTAATGCGCAATGCAAGTCCTAATTCTTGGGACCATGGTCGAGGTGAATTCTATGCATTACAGTGATCATAATGTAATGTACCAAAAAAAAAAAAAAAAACAGTGATCATAATGTATGGTCGAGGTGAATTTTATGTAGTGATCATAATGTATCGGACGGGTTTTTGTACAATATTTTTTAGCGTAAAACCAACCCGGAGTATTAAGGTTGGCGTAGTGGTTGGTAAGCTAACTTGACGGGATTGTCCGACCTCTCAAAAACAAAAAAGAAAGGGGTGTTGCGAGAATCGAACTCACGACCTCTCGCACCCGAAGCGAGAATCATACCACTAGACCAAACACCCGTACTTGACAACTTTTCACCAATTAATTATTTTAGCAAAAAGACAAAACAGCGAAAACCAAGGATACAAAACAACACCCAATATAATAACAAGACAAGATAAAAAAAAAACAGAAAAAAAAAATGGGCACCGCCACAATGGCGACGCAACACCTTCTCCACAACCTTATCTTCCGACCACTCCGCCTAACCGCCGTCGTACCAACCACCGCACTCTCTTTCCTCCGCCACCACCACCCAAAACCCACCATCTCACTCCACCGTCTAACCCGCCCTATCACCACCACTCCCCGCCTCCACTGCACACTTCTAGAAACCAACACCACCATTTCACACACCTTCGACGAAATTAAGGATGAGGAAACTGTAATAACTGAAATAACTGAAGATGTGGTGGTGGAGGAGAATGAGGAGGGGGTTAAAGTTGAGTTACCGTTGGTGAAGAGGGAAGTGCCGGTGTTAAGCGTGAAGGAGAAGAAAGAGCTGGGTTCATATGCACATAGTCTTGGTGATAAGCTCAAGTCTCAACAAATTGGGAAGTCTGGTGTTACTTATAATGTTGCCTTTGCTTTGGATGAAACTCTTGAGAAAAGAGAGCTTCTTAAGGTACCCCTTTTAATTAATTTATTTCTTTTTGTTTCGAGTTTTTCGAGATAGGGGTAAGGTTTGCGTGCATTTGAACCTCCACACAACCCCGTCATTAAATTGGCGGGGTTTTTGTGTTAGGAGGTTTGTTATATTAATATGATTGATTGGTAGGATTGTTACTTTTTTAGTAATTTTGGTTATGTTTAGGATAAGGGTTTTGCTGTTGGGTTGAAAAGATTGAATCTTTGGCGAGAAACGTGAATTGTACACTTTTTTGGTTTGTAGTGTAAGTTGATACATGTTCAGTTAACTGGAATGTACACCTTTCTGTGAGCAAGGTTGATTGTGAACATCATATTTAGTCATGTTTTGATAGAAGTAGAAGCTGATGATGCAGTGATGTTGGCTGTATGGATAATTGTGATTGATGAATGATGGTGTTGTTGCGTATGGTTTGCCTGTACTTCGCGTTGTTTAGAGTCTGTTCGATAACAATTAGGTAAGGAATGGGAAACGGGGTTGAAGGAGGGAGAGATAAGGTGATGACGGATAATTCTGATTGATAGATGATGCTGAATTGCTGATGCTGCAATGATATTGTTTGAACGAATAATTCTGATTGATTCATCCTTGTGCCTTGTTTTCCCTTCGTTGGAGATTAGTTTGTTGTGTTACAGTGTGTTTGGGCAAGAAATCGGTAGGGAAAAAAACTGAGAGAGGGAGTGAAATATAGGCGCCGTTGGGTAGGGGGAAAGAAGAGAATTTCATTGTTAGATAGCTGTGGATTGAGCTGATCTTCAATGTTATTCAATTACATAATGTGTTCAGTACTATGTTTTATTTTATTTTTATGATGCAGTTCCCGGACTTCTTTTTTGTTGTTGTTGTTGTTGTTGTTGTTGTTGTGGGATGGAAGCTTGAAATTGAAGAAGACGACTGAAGGGATTGAGTATGAGTGGTGATATTCACTGTTATAATTTGTTCAGTACTGTGTGTGAGCTTCCTTCTTTTTTCTTTTTCTTTTTTTTTGGCTGTGATACTGAGATGGAAGTTGGGAAAACCAAAGAAGATGACAGAAGGGATTGAGTGAGCGTACCATCATAACTGTGTTTTATGTTCTGCAGATCGCCTTTTTTGGCTGCTATAGTGTAAATTTTAAACTGTCTAGAGCTCTCAGGGGGGGGGGTGTCAGGACGAAGAATGGGTTTGGTGAGGTTGAAATTGATAACCGGCGCAATGGTGCTATCTGATCTCTTGTTGCTGCAGAGTTCTGATGTTGCCTCATTGTCACTATCTTCTATGGAGTAAAATTTAAACTTGAACCTTCAAGGGTTTATCAATAAGAGAATGTTGTCATACGTCTTCCATTATGTTTCAATCATCAGTTTCTGTTTAATTCATTCTTTCGGTGTGGAGAGCAGAATCTGTATTGCTATAGCGTTGCAGGACTTGCAGCAGCCTGAAACAATTTTGTTGTTGTTTTGAGCCTTGTTTGAACTTTTTTTTTTTTCGACAGCTTAAGATACATAGAAACTGCCCAGGAGAGCTAGAGGACGTTGTGAGGCAATTGGAAGAAGCCACTGGATCTGTAGTGGTTGCTCAGATTGGTCGCACTGTGATACTGTATCGACCTAGTGTTACAAAGTTGAAGGCAGAGGAGAAGAAAGAGCAGAACCGTAGAATTTTTGCACAGAGAAAAAAGACGTTTCAAACTCCCTCAAAGGTAAAAAAGTAGATAGTGCATCTTGATGGTCAATATATTGTTATTATGTTATCTGAAATAGCTTCTTTAGGCGCAAAGATGGAGAAAAGAAGAGTAACTCTGAGACAGCCAAGACCAGATCACCATGGAAGCAGCAGACGTGAGAAGGTTCTGTCATAAGATTTTTGCTGGCTGGCTGACGTATCTTCTCTACTTTCGCTCTCTACCTGACTTCAGACCTGTTTATGGTGATAGAACCAGACAGCCAATAGAAGCCTTTCTAGTCATATTTTTGGCACCGAATCTAGGGAGCCAACCTAGTGTAGCTCTAGAAACGAAATCTTTGTAATCAGTTATGTAGTCCTATATGTAGCTTGGGTTTTTAACAGTGTCTTCTCAATCATAAATTCTTTGGTAAAGTTCACTTTAGCCTTGTCCTCAAAAGTCTGAGACAGATATTAGCTGCTGAACATGCTCAGGAGTGATGTCTTTTCTCACCAACAGGAAAATTATTGTCCAGCCAAAGATTTTGCAGCATCCAGGTGAGCATCAGCATACTGTAGAATAACCGGCTCATCACGCACTAACTGTGATACTCTAAAGCTACTTGCGGAATGAACGTATTGTTTGGAAGCAGCAAAGCTTAGTTACTCAGTTGGAGTTCAGAGTACAGTAAATTTATACATGGTGCTCGGAGTTGTAGTTCACCTTGCAGCTCCAGGACAATACTGAAGCACGGCGCTCAACTAGGTTTGTACCCTAGAATCCAACAGTTTGGTGAGTAATGTTAACTTTAATGTTTCACACAGGCCGCAGGCGCAGTGGAGCCTTGTGGCACTACTCACCTCAGCTTCGGGCCAACCTTGTCCAGCGCACCGTCTCGCCCGCTGCAAATTTGCTCATTGTTTGTGACCAGAGCAAAGTAGACACCCAATGTCTGATGTCAACCTGAGATCACTCATCATCCAGGCACAAATCACCTGAAAATCTGCAATAATTGGCTTGACCCATTAAAATTGTGACTGGCCCACAAACCCAAAAGCCCACGAGCCGCCACTTAGAAAAGGCAATTGACCAGAACAATCACTCATTTGTGGGACCCAATCTGTCAGACCCCCCTTTTTTTGTGTTGATTCCTATTCCTCTGCAAATCAGCAGATTTTCTTTCAGACAAAGACACAGAAAAGAAAGCGTGAGAGAGACAAGAAAAACAGGGAAACGGAAAAGAAAAGAAATGGAATCCAGACAATTGGCTGCTCTTCTTTCATCCCTTGTCTCTCAACTCACTCTCCTCATCCTTCTCCTTTTCCCCTCCGACAATCATTCCCTTTCCGGTGACACCCACACCCATTCCCAAACCCTTTTTTCTCTGCTTCACCATTACGTTTCCGTGTCCGAAACCGTGTCGCTCTCTCTCCTCACCCGTCCTCGGAAACGGACACGTACCCAAGTTTCAGAATCCGTCCGTGACCAAGACCCACCTTCTGTCCACCCCAAACTCGGTAGACTCGACCGAGTTGACTCAGTCCTGGTCAAGGACCCTGACTCGTTCCGAATTTCCTTCAAGATGACGCCTTCGACTTTCGAGTGGCTTTCCGGGTTGCTGGAGCCGTTGCTTGAATGCCGTGACCCGGTTAATTTGCCGCTCAATGATTTATCCGCCGAGTTGCGACTCGGAATTGGGTTGTTTAGGTTGTCTACCGGGTCGAGTTACTCGGAACTCGCTGACTGGTTCCGAGTCACTGACCGAGTTGCAAGATTCTGCTCCAAACAATTGTGTAGAGTATTGTGCACCAATTTCCGGTTTTGGGTCGGGTTTCCTAACCCGGCAGACATGAGATTAGTGTCTAATAAGTTGGACGAGTTAACCGGGTTACCCAATTGTTGTGGCGCGATTGGTTGTACAAGGTTTATGATCAATTCTAGTCCTAAACAAGACAGTGTGGCTGCACAAATCGTCTGCGATTCGTCGTGTCGAATTCTGAGCATTATTGCTGGATTTGATGGGAGGAAGAGCAACATTGAGATACTAAAGTCTTCATCTTTGTTTAAAGATGTTGAAGATGGAAAATTGTTGAATACGCAACATAGTATTAACATTGGTGAAGTTGGTGTACCACAGTATTTGGTAGGGGATAAAGGGTACCCTATACTTCCTTGGTTAATGACACCCTTTGATGATGCACTACCTGGATCAAATGAGGAGAGATTCAATGACTGTCATGGGTTAATAACCCGTGTTTCGGTCCGAAAAACAGTTGCTAGTTTGAAGAATTGGGGTGTTTTGAGCAGGCCAATTGAGGAGGATTACAAGGATGCTGTTGCGTATATTGGTGCGTGTGCTATACTCCACAATGCCTTGTTACAAAGGGAAGATTTTTCGGGGTTATGTGATACAATTGAAGATGATATTGTACATGATTATCATCATGACACTAGTATGGAGGCGAATTCGGCCCAAGGATGTGTTATTAGAAGTGCATTGGCAACAAAAGCTAAGGACTTATCAGGGTTTAAGGCATGACTTGATTCAGCTGACTAGAAATGACAACAGTGACAGCAAAGGACTTATCAGGGTCGAATTCGGCCGAGGGATGTGTTATCAGAGGTGCATTTGACAGCAGAGGACTTTTTCAGGGTGTAAGGCATGAGTTGATTCAACTGAGCAGACAGTGACACTAGTATGGAGGCGATTTCGGCCGAGTTATAGAACTTAGGAAGTGCATTATTGGCAGGAAAAGATAGGTAATCATCAGGTCTATAACATGGATTTTTATTACATTTTGTAGAATTGATAGTACAGAAATTATCACATTGATAGGATATTGACAATTTCTACTTGAGTTTTGAGTTAGTCTGATGCAAGGCTTAGGTAGGATGTCCACATTCCACAGTACACACTTGAATAAAGAGCATAGGCATTGAGCCATTCATGTCTGAATCATGATCTTTTGTCATTTAATCGATTTGGGTACTATATGGTTTAAGCTTCTTGTTGTGCTTATGAGTATGATGTTTTTAGTTTATTTATTTAATAGTTTGAGAATTTTATTCCCGAAGTTGTTTTGAGGAGTTAATATCAATAATCGTAAGAAACAGAAAAGTCGGTTGAAAGCTCGAATAATCTTATGTAACATCTTGTAAACTTCAATATGCCTCTGCTTCAATTTTTCTGATCTTATTCACCTAATAAAATGATGTCAAGGGAGTACTCTACCAATAAACAAAGATGCATTGACTTGTGAGTTTAGTATTCTTGGTCTTTGTTGTATTTTGAAAGATAGTATTATTGTCTTGACTCTTGAGTCTCGAGATTATAATACAAACAACAATGTATTCATTTCAAATCGATATTTCATCCTCTATTATTAATCAATACTACCTATCTTGTGGCAATGTCAGATTAGTTCTAGAAAAGACAGACTTTTAATTTACATCTAATGAAATTAGTATCGATACCGATACTATTATAATTCAAATCATTCAATTGTCCTTTAGGTAGTGTTTGGGAACTCGGAATTCATTTCATTTGGTGGAATTCAATTCTAGAAATTGAATTCTTTCATTTCAATTCCAATTCCAATTCCAAGATTGTGTTTGGGTAACCTTGGAATTGAATTCATATATACAACCACCACTACCACTACCCCTTCCCTCAAGAGCACCACCTGCCACAGACGGCAGGCCCCACCCCCGCCCATGGGGCGCTGCCGGACCACCATCTCCCCCGCCGCTGGAGTGCCACCGCCGCCGCTCGTCCAATGCCCACACCTCATCTAAAAGGATGCTTCCACCTATAAAACTAAGGTCGAGAGAGAGAAGGAGAACGTAACGGTGGTGGGAGGACGTTGGCGTGGATGCACTGTGGTGGAGGTTAAGGTCGCTGCCTGAGTAAGGCGGCAGTGGCGGAGATTTGAGGAGAGAGAAAGCTAGGGGTTGGGAAAGAGGATGAGAGATTGGTGTAGTGTACCAGTTGGTGGTTGGGCGGCCGATGTGGACGGGAAAGACGGCGGCGATCGAGGTGGCAGATGACGGTGGTCGACGGTGCTTCCGTGCGGTGGACGGCTGGTGGTGAATACAGTGAAAGGAGGAGAGAGAAAAAAAAAGAGTGGGAGAGAGGAGAGAGAATGAGTGGTTGGAATTTTAAATGACATCTATTTTAAAAGAAATTGAAACTCTACATTTTACACATGCTGGGAATTGGCTAGGAATTGATTCAATTCCAATTCCAAATTCCACAAGTTACCAAACACCCGAAATCATTTCAATTCTAGAATTGAAATCCATTTCCAAGTTCCCAAACATAGCATTAAAGAAAACATGACATATGTTTGTCGTCCAAAACTCGACCTTAGTGTCTCTAATTTGCCAAATTAGCTCCATATTCATTACTGATATGGTGCAAAGTCATTCATGCTATTGGCCTTTGGAAACAGGGAAGACCACAATCGAAAGGAAGCACATTATAAGTATTGGGTTAGGTAGTTGTAGACTTGTAGAGGTAGTTAACTTAGTTGGTCATAAAGACAAAATATGGAGGCTGGTTAGTTGAGGTTTCTTCAGACTTGAAAATCTTCAGCAAGTCAATGGCACATTTTATTCACCCAACCAAAAATTATATTAAAAAAAGAAAATAATGAATGGCACATCGGCACAAATGGTTAAATTTTTATATGGGCCAGCCCAAAATGATTTATGGTAAACCAGAACTCTGCAATTCTGTAGGCCCATACTTTGTAGGTGGATTCAAAAAAGTACCAAGAAGACATTGAGCTTGATGAAAATGGTGGTTCTTCAATTGACAAATTTTGTTATTTACATCACATGATCACATTTTCCAGGGTACATATATTTAGAAGTGGCTTCAGTTACACAATCAACTTGTATCTTGTACGAAAAAAAAAAATAGTATCACTTGCTGACTTGCTGTGTAGTGTCTGATGTTCGCTTGAGTTGGTTGTAAGCTTGTAACTTTACGAAGTTTCATGTAAGCTTCAGAGAGGATGATAAGGAATACGATTTCTGGACCCTGTAGTTCATCCCAAAACAACGATAATTTATGGAGTACCAGGTTTCCTGGTATTGGTGGATGATCTGCTTCTAAGCTGCTTTAAGTTCCGCCAATTTGAACCGAGAAAGATCTTCAGAGAGTAATACTCCATTGGGAGAAAGAAGGCGTCTTAGGGAGAGAAAGAACCGCGCCTGTGAACAAAGGAGGGGAAAAAGCAATCAGGATCTTCAGATAAAAGCCTGTCTAAATAAAACCACAGGGGGTGGAACAATTTTTGCATCCCTTATACAGTATTCGTCCAAGTGAAAGATATAGGGTGGTTTTTTGAGCCATAAAAGCTACAGAATAACCAATATGCCAAAACATAATTAGATATCAAAAGACGAGTAGTTACCCATTGGAACCCAACGAGAGCACTCCAACAGCCTACCAAGCCGACTCCTTGACTTCTCACAAACTGTCAGTACATCAGAAAAGATGGTGAGGGAATGAATTCAAAGTTCCTTGACAGAGGAAACAGTGAACGTTCTACAGCATGTAAGCGAAAGGCTGTAATGTCTGAAGCTGGAAGTAAGCCAAAGAAAGAAAGAAATGCGGAGTACCAGTAATACAAGTGAACCTAAAGCAAAGCATCCACTCATTGATACACTGATGAACTTGAGATCTCTTCCAGCCTGCAAGTTGAATGTTACTATGTTAGATCAATACTTGATATGGGGAAAAAAAAACCCTTTCCAGTTACCCCGCTATCCCTCCCTCAGTCCCTCATACATGTATGCAGGAGTCGTTAGGAGCACGGCTAACACCGTTTCAGAATTTAAGGTGATGGTGTCATAAGGTAAAAGCCATATATACACTTTTCAGGAAAAATAATGACCCGGCATGTGTCAAGGCTAAATTCATCTGGTTACAAAAGAGTTTAGGATAGAAGCTTGAGCTCTTACCAGCAGCGTCCCCTCACAGCAGTGAATACAAGGTGTCACACATAAAGCCAGAAAGAACGGAATCCAAACTTTATGCATCTGCATAAATACACAACTTCAATTATAACAGTGATAAGCTAATTCGACTAACATTTGAACCAGTGAATGACAAAAAACATTTGAAAACAAGTATAATAATGGTGATTGTAACAACTGAAGATTTAGTTCAAGATAGCTTAAGAGAAAGATACTCGATTTACACATGTGTAATGCTATGTTGCACATTAAAAAGAAAAAAAAACTAACCTCTGCGATAACCACAAGATCAGGGGTGAAAACTTTTGGAGCCAGCCAAGGAATTGATGTTGCAATAGTTCCTAAAACAAGTCCAACAGAAGCTCCTATGATTAATAGAGTCTTCAGCAAATCTCGGGCCTGTTTGCAGCATCAATTTTTAAAGCTTTAGAGCAATGACAAAGCCACAAAGACACTAAACTGAATTTTGTTCTTCAATCTTCACGTAGCCATTCAGAGGTTCACCAAAACAGACAAGTAATTCAGATAAACCCCGTTGAAAGTATCATCACAATGACTATGATGATAAAGAGAAAGGTGATAATATAGGACACCTTATAAGTTATAGTACTAAAGCAGTATTGATATTAGAGAGATTTGCAGCTAACAATAAACTGACAGGCTGATTACCTTCACTAAATTTCGATTGACTCCATACAAAAGCTCTGGCATGAATGATTGTGCAGTCTGAGAAAGCGGCTCCCCCCATACTGCACACATGTGGAATATTTGTGACAAGACCTAGTAGATATTCAATCAACATCACATTTCTTATTAGATTTCAGTATGCAACATAATTAGAACAAAAAGCAGTTCGGAACTTCTATTCACCTGATGAGCGGCTACTGTATGTGTTCCCATTGAAGTAGCAAAATAAATGATGAGAGAGTAGAAGGCAACCTAGGAATAGAACGGTGTAACTTGCATATTATTAATCGGCGTTTTCTTAGGTATAGCAGAAACCAAATTTCACTCTACTGTGCTGAAGTAACAAACCTTTGATACAATAGTTACAAATACTGGAGCAGCAATTGCTAGAATTTCTTGAAGCTCAGTGATCGATGGAACTGAAAGAGAAAAACCATTGTATCCTTTCTGATTTAAAGCATCGATCATCGTATAAGCTGCGACAATCTGAAAGCGAAGACGGCATCAGCTGTAGAAAATAAAATGGCTATGAACATATATGTCGTAAAATGGAAGCCCCGAGATAAGAGAGCATCAGCTAGTAAAGAAAGTGTTGCACACACCTGTGATACTGCAGTTGCCCAAGCTGCACCAGCTATGCCATAGCCTAGGAACATACACAGTACAACATCACCAACACCATTCACAACACTGGCAACCACCAAGGCCTTTAAAGGTCCTACAGAATCTTTCATGCCCAAGCTGAAATGAGATAGGCACAGTACTCAGGGTAAGAGGTATACCTTACCACAGATCACAAATACGTTCTATGCGACACCGAGAAAGAGCTTATGAAGTGAACTAGTATACAAGTGCCAGAAACAAATCCATCCACTTCTATTAGATAAAGAACATATGAAGTGAAATTCACCTTGCACTCTGAGCAACCCATCCAACAAGAATGGCAGGCCATGCTAAGGCACGAATCTAGAAATAAACAGGAATCAAAATGAGATAGACGATCACAGGAAATAGGTGCAAGTGAAAAAAAAAATCAGATTAGTTACTTGAAATTAGCGAAAATGTTGCGTTGTGAAGGAATCAGGAGAGAAAATGACTTGCCCTAAACTAGAAAAGAGCAGGAAAAAGCGAAAAAGAATAATGGAAACATAACTCTCTTCCTCTTGAATAAAGTTATGGTTGACAAACACTATAATATACAAAATTTTTGATGAAGCATCACACATTCACACTCAAGACAATGAGACATCATACACATGCGAGATGTCATAATTCTGTAAGCGAAATTACTAGGCCAGTCTTTGGTATCTCCATCTACCCTACTTGTCACTAGAATTTCTCATATAGGTAGTCGAACAAAATATGCAAATGCAAAGGGGAAGATAGAAAACTCATTCACAAGTTCTTATCATGAAGATGAAGCTTAATAGACAAGAAGCTTATACCATGGACCAAAGACAATGTGAGCATAGCACCTAAACTAGATCACAGTAACAACATTGCATAAGCACTAAAGTAATGCCTCACAAATTCTGATTAAATTCTTGAAGCCCTGAACAACTATGTTCTTCAAAATCATTGACGCACTGACAGACTAATATCCCCTTGTTCATCTTCTGTAATCCACAACACAGAAACTACAACTCTACAAGCCCATTGACGGAACAAACACCGATACCAAGTGTAGACAGACCTGAATGTAAGCATCTCCAGCAGGCACTAGGTTAACATTCTTTGCTCCAGTAAAAGCTGCAAGACAGGGTGATAATCACAACAAGCATTCCATAATAACAAGCATGAAGCTTCTTTCAAGGAATTGAAAATGGACCAAACATTTCACAGAAATCAAAGACAACATGGTAATAGCACAAGTTTTGTACCAGTTCTATTTACCAGTTAAAGCCCAAGCTCCATACAATTTCGTGAACAAAAGCATCAGTACTCCACAAGAAAGACCGACAAACAGCAATATCGAAATCTGATGCTGCACTTGCTTCTCATCCTGCATCAGTCAGACCATGAATATAAACCCATTCAATTCATCCACAAAATTACATTACCAACCTTTCCATTGTTCCAAAGTACATAAAAAATGCAAGTTTTATAACATGGAAGTGAAAAATTGACCTGTCTAGCCAGTGAAGTGGCAACCATATTTGAAGTAGCAATTGAAAGAAACATAAACACATAGCTCATATAATCACATAGCACAGTTCCAGGACCTGCCCATTTACACAAAAATTGCATCAACCTTTAATCACTTAAATTGTCCAATGAGACATGTACTACTGTACTATAGTACTACGGAGTATGTATCAATGTTACACCCGGTGTACCTAATAATTTGCGATAAATTATGTAACGTGTTACAGTAACCCGAGTGTACCTAATAATTTGCGATTGAATAACAATTACCTAAGGCAGCAAGCTCAATGGAGCTACTCTGACCAATAACAGCAGTGTCAATGAGACTCATCAAAGGCCCACAGATCCAAAGCCCAGTAGCAGGCCCAGTAAACTTGATAATCTCAATCATTTGATCCCATATACTCTGATTAGATGATTTCCCACCCAAAGATTCAATCTTTTCTGCAGAATCACCACTAATTCCAGAATCTTGATCATGGGTATCAGACAGAAGTTCCTTCTCAGGTGAAATGCAGTGAAGTTTACGCAAAATACGAGGATTTGATTGGGTTAAATTGAGGGGTTTGAGAGGGGTTTTGGAGGGTTTAGGGTGGAAATGTGAGGGGGGAGAAAATTTGAAGGTGGTGGGAATTGTGAGAGGGGAAGCAATGGTGTGTTTGGTGGTAATTAACATGGTTTTAGGGTATGGTAATGAGGGATTAATCGCTTTGAATTGCATGTTTGTTTGTTTTTTGTTACAGGTGAATTTGCAGAATGAGTAAGAATGAAGAACAGCAGGAGCAACAACAAAAATCTGGGAAGAAAGGACTGTGGTCAGTGAGACTGGACTCTTGAGAGGGTTGGTACTCGGTAGATGGTTTTTACGCTTCTGATATTGATTGGGTTTTCGCGTCTTTTGTCGTAAGAGAAGAAATTTCAATAAAAGGTACTTGATTTTCAAAATCGAATAATAGGCGGCTAGGCGCTTTAAAATGACCTTTCGTTGTTTGGTAGGTGTATGTTACTTTAATATACACTAAACGAAGCATGGAAACACTGCAATTTACTAGATGTTTTGATCAAATAAGCAAGTGTCGAGATTTGTTGTGGTAGATGAGGTTCTTTGTGAGGCGATGAGGCCGTCTTGTTAGGTTAATGCACAATTTTTAGCCAGTGAGTTTAGATCATCTTGTAAGTTAAGATTTTCGAATAACCCCTAACTTCATAAGAGGCAAGTCGGTTGGGGCTAATAACTTAGCTATCAGAAAAGGTGAGTGGCCAATATAGGCATGTGCTAATAATCAAACAAGGCCAAAGCTTATGAAAGTCCATGTCCATAAATTGTACTACTACGCAAACAAACATAAGCATCGATCGCTAAGTGTTGCCTGATCTCCAACAATTGTGGGACACGTTTACTTGATACCACAACTGCGACGTATTCAAGACGAAACCCAGACAATCCCACTCTCCTCCCTCGTTTTCATTCAATCATATGACTAACACACTCGTAAATCTACTTGCTTAAGAGGAATCGTCACCAATGCGTCATAGTTATATAGTCGATGGTGCATGTTATGATCAATAACAATGACACCTCTAGTTGCCTCCAAAAATCGACCTTAATTTCATTTCCAGACAACGGTTTGTAATATTATTACTGATCTTGTAGATTTGAAGATCAGAGAATTTTACAGCCAATAATAATACGGTATACATAATAAACGGACATCTGAACTTTACCAATTAAGTTGGATTGCCTAAGTTGTTGAGTTGTCTTTAGGCTTCAAAGAATGCTGGTTCCCACCAGAAGTATCAAAATCTGTCTTTACCTAGGACTTGAACTGTGCTGAAATCTTTGATTTGAGCTATATACAAGTATACAACTATGCTGCTTTCAACTCTGCCAATCTGAAACGGTCTACGTTTTCTGACTGCAGCACACCGTTGGGAGATACGAGGCGGCCTAGAGAGATCAGGAAGCGCGCCTGTGTATGAAGAGTGAGGAAGGTAATCAAGATTTGTCGGAATCAGACATAAAATATTGACAGAGCTTTCAGAAATCTTACCCATTGGAATCCAACAAGAGGTCCCCAACACCCGACTAAACCTAATCCCTGACTTCTCAGAAGCTGTCAATGAACAAAAATGTACATCAGATACACTGCAAGATACTGTGATTGTTGAAACGCAGAAAATAAAATTACGTAGGGCAGATCAGAAAGCGTACCAGTAACACAAGCGCACCCAGTGTAAAACATACACTCATTGATGTACTAATAAATTTCAGATCTCTTCCGGCCTGTACAGACAAATTCACCCTAATTTGTCACCAAATGATTACTAACAATATAGAATACATGGCATTAACAACCCATAAAAGCGATTTAGTTCTGCAATAGAGATAGCTCTTACCAGCAACGTTCCCTCACAGGGAAGAATACAAGGAGTCACACACAAGGCAAGAAAGAACGCTACTGCAACGCTTTGCATCTGAAAACATTATTAATCGTACCATCAACTCTCAATTGCAACAGAAATGGTGCAGGCAGGAGCTAGTGCTAACTTCAAAAATGGAACTGTTTATATTCATGTCTGACTTAATGTATATCAACAATGCATCCACAGTCTATCATACATGCAGCTCGGTCAATATTATTTTTGTTGCCACAGACTTCTACAGGCTCCACTTCAAAGCGAGTGAAGGGAAATATGATACAGGAGAGCTGTTTCTAGGTGACCCTTCGCCAGTTAGCCCGACCCATTGTGTTTCAGTCCAATATATCCTAAAGCCGAAAAAAAGAAGAGTTGCTCAACCAGATTTAGACAGACAAGAATTCAGTACTCAGCTTGAAAAGTCATTGAGCAACAGTCAGAGCCAGTCAAATAATCACTAACAGACAAGTCAATGCATCTTAAGGAGGGTAAGGGAAACCAGAACTAACCTCTTTTATAACTGTCAGATCAGGTGTAAAGAACCCCGGAAACAAAAAAGGTATGGATGTCGCCACAGCTCCTAGGAGAAGCCCAATACATGCTCCTATTATCAGAAGAGACTTCAAAAGCGAGCGAGCCTGTGTGTCAAGAAAACCTCAGAATGTTAAAGAAAGTTTTGAAAGTTGCAAATGAGATTATGAGAGAGTCATTTTGGTGAAAGTCAAGAATAAAAAGAGAACGGATACCATCAAAGGACAGAAAGAAGAACCAGGTTGCACCTCCAACAAGACTGATCAATTACCTTCACTAAATTTCGATTAGCTCCATACAAGAGCTCTGGCATAAACGATTGAGCAGTCTGAGAAAGGGGTTCTCCCCATACAGAACACATGCCAAATATTTGAACCAAGACCTAGAAAGTATCAAGGAGTCAGTTGACATTATGCTGTTTAACAGATTGAACTCCCTGATATTATACATCATTAAAAGAAATAAGGCAAACAGTCAGCTTACTTGATGAGCGGCCACTACATGGGTTCCCATAGACGTAGCAAAGTAAATAGCCAACCCATAGAACGTCACCTACAAGCACGCAAATAATTCCATAGGTCAAAAGAGCTAGGTACTGAGGTACAGTAT
Source organism: Spergularia bocconei (assembly GCA_963457585.1). Taxonomy (NCBI): domain Eukaryota; kingdom Viridiplantae; phylum Streptophyta; class Magnoliopsida; order Caryophyllales; family Caryophyllaceae; genus Spergularia; species Spergularia bocconei. Next base: position 21,723,846 of record OY734958.1, on the reverse strand, counting down.
GTGAAGCTACAACAGAGAGGTAATGAACCTTTGACGCCATAGTTATGAAGACGGGGGCAGCAATCTCAAATATTTCTTGAAGTTCAGTAATTGATGGGATCGCAAAAGAAAACCCATTATATCCTTTCCTCTTCAAAGCATCAACCATATAATAGGCTGCAACAACCTGAGACAACAATCCCACAACTCAGAAAAGATTCTCATGAAAACAATTGGTGTCGAAGCAATGGAATAAGTGTTTAACAGTCAAAGACAAAGGATGATTAGCTTAAACACACTTGTGATGCTGCTGTTGCCCATGCTGCACCAGCAATCCCATAGCCTAGGAATGAACACAATACTACATCTCCAAAGCCGTTGAGAGCACTGGCAATTACCAACGCCTTCAGCGGTCCCAAGGAGTCTTTCATACCCAGACTGCACATCAATTACCCACACACCAACACATATGTGAGGATAGACACACATAGTCCAGAAGAACTCAAGGCTCAAAATCTTCGGCCAGTAAGAAAAAGACAACCAGCTTTAGGAATTAGAAGCCATTCATTAATTGCTAGTGTATTAATTTCCTTGAATTAGAGGAATACATATTTAAATTTACCTGGCACTCTGCGCAATAGATCCAATAAGAACAGCAGGCCACGATAAAGCTCGAATCTAACAGCCCCAGGAAAGGAAAAAAGACTTAGCTGAAGGGCAAAATAAGAAATAAAAAAATAACCACAGTAATCCACACTCTGGAGCTTAAGGACAAGGATCACTAACTGACCAGCTAGCAAGATATGTGTGTCTGAGCGAAAGAACTGAAAAGACTATTCACCTACAAACTCGATTTCAAAATAACACCAAACAGAAAATAACTAGAGAATAATATGGAAATTACGTTTATATAAGAAAGACCACAGGGCCTTGTTATAGAACATAATAAATCATCGAAGTAGTAAGATTAATCTAACACAGTAGCTTTGATGAGACTGTTCACATACAGTGACTGTAGCAATCAAAAACTTGTGAATGGAGTAATAATCGACTGAATACCCAAAGAATGCACCTAAGGAAATCCTCCCAATATACCAAAAACCTTAGCCAATGCCCAATAAAACAGAGAGCTGATGGACATACTTTCATTCCAGAATGTACAGAACTCCAGAAGAATTTACTGAGGCATGTTCATCGTCGTGACATACTATTACTTGCCCATGAAATTGTTAGCAAATTTCAGCTAAGCATTAGTTTAAGCAGACAAACCTGTGTATATAAATTTGCAGAAGGCACAAGATGCAGATTGTTCCCACCAACAAAGCCTGAATTAAAACGCGGACAAAAGTATATAAATTCTTTCTGACATTAAATCATCACAATTCTAAGGACAGAAATCACTACTGATTACATAAAAATTTAAAAATGTGCAAGTATCAAGATACGGTAGCAGTCAAGTTCCTGTACCAGATTTATTTACCAGTTAATGCCCATTCACCAAAGAACTTAGTCAACAAAAGCATCACTATTCCACTTGCCAGACCCAAGAACAACAACATTGATATTTGATGCTGCACTTGACTCTCATCCTGCATCAATTCCATCCATGAACAACTTAAATGACCTTGTATACGAATGTCGCACCACGACTCAAATTACGTACAAATTGTATAACCTCCCATACCACTCTGCCAGGGTACCCTCTAGCTAAACCATTACATTACAGTAACATGGTCATTCTCATTGAACTCGAAACAATACGAAATTTTCTATAGAAATAACATAGTAAAGACTTTATTAGAAAGATAGGGGATGCAAAGAACCTGTCGAGCAAGTGAAGTAGCCACCATATTGGAAGTGGCAATTGAGAGAAACATAAAAACATAGCCCACATAATCACATAGCACTGTCCCTGGACCTGCCATCCAACATTTGCGATAATAATCATGAATATTAATAGAGGATTATGGAGAATTCCAATATTGTGCACGTTATAATTCTATTATGGTCTCATCATGTGACTAACACAAATGTCACATATAATTCGTATGACAATGAGGTAATAATAAGATATCTAATTCAAATCTCGTCAAATTGGCATAACGAAAGTTAACATGTTATAATGTATTTTTGTTAATGGGTATAATCACGTCATAACACTATAACAAACATAAGGCCGATTGGCCGAAACTACGGTAACACCACAAGACTATTTCCGTAAATTGGTTAGATTAATTCGTAACACATTTCGTTTCAAAAAAAAAAAATTCGTAACACATTGTACCATCAAACA